>VYZQ01022174.1:0-13771 GCA_013400655.1 Mystacornis crossleyi
CCCATGACAAAGGTTTTCGAAGTGAAAGAAATGTTAAAAGTCAAACAACACAAAATTATTCCTGCCATAAAACTGTACCATATCCTGAATACCACAGAGTAGTCCAGTCATGTATTCAAAGAGATGAACAAAGGATAACTGGAACAAAGAAAAAAATTAACCCACAGCTGGTACATTTTGGGTGACTAGTCATTCTGTGTTTAGGGAGTACAAGGGAAAATACTTGGATATAACCAAGGTCAGAAGCACAAGGCTCCAATAGTAAAAATGAAGTTGTTTTTCCAAACAAAACAAATATTTAGATTCACACATAGTTATGAGGTATTTCTTCTTAACAAATAAAAAGTTTGTGGAAAAAAACCCACAGGACACAGGAGTTTAGAAGGAACCACTTAAAACCTAGATTCTAACATTTTTCTTCTACTATTGGTAGAGTGCCAGCGAAGGCTGAATCTAAATTGCTGCCAGAGAGGAAATGGGAGGCATTAGGGACTGAGTGCTTAATTTCTGCATTGTGGCACACTGCCATGCTGTGATATTGAAAGGTGGGAACTGGCTAATCACCCACAACTAGGCAGTTAAAAGAAAAGGTTATCCAATTTTTGCAGCAGCAACCCAAGCAATACCGGGGATTAGAAGCAGCAACAATTTCCCTGCCATATTTATCTTCTAAAATTTTGCATTAACTTTATGGTAATAGAAGCATCATGGAACTGATTCAAATCATATTCCCTCTCCTCACCTGGGAAATGGTTCAGAGCATTAATCGCTGCCCTTGACACTCTCTGTGAGCTTTAGAAAGATACGGGGAGACACAAAACCTGAGCTAAGCTGTGCAGAGATTCCTTCAGGACATAACATTTCCTCCTCAGCCTTAAAGTCACCAGCATATTCTATTCATTGAGGAGATACACATAATGGAAATTCAGGCTCAAAAGGTTTCAAACAATGAAATATGGAAGCCAGAAATTCTCAGAGTAAATATAACATGTTTCTTCATTCCTATTTTTTTTCCCTTTAGGATATTGTTGCAGAGACAAGCATTTAATTCAGAGAAGTTACAAAACTTCTACTTTGCAGCTCAACTTAGTTCTTCTTTTCTTGCTTTTTAAAGTCTGAGCTTAGTTTAAAGAGGTAACTTGTGTGATAGATTATACAGTCCCTCCTCTGTCTGATCTGCCACTAACTGGAAAAACTGGGAAGACAGCAAAGGACTGTATGGAGGAGGAGGATTCCCAAAGCTGTCGTAGCAATACCATGCATGCCAGGAGCACCATACCCAGCCTTCAGTAAGGAGGCACAGACCAAGATGCAGAGGGAAGAGAGATTGGGAAAGAGAATAAAAACTAAACTAGAGGAGGGATGCGGAAAGACAGAGAGAATTAGAGGAAATCTTGAGATGGTTGAGAGGAAGCAAAATTAAAAAGGAGAAATTAACACTACCAAATAAAGAAATGGTAATGAAAGAGAAACCAGAAAAATATAAAAGTGATTTCAAAAAATGAGATCATGATGAGAAAGTGAAACACCACCATTACCTACAGAAGGGCGTAATGAAAACTTCCTTTTCAAGCCCTCGTCCTCTCAGGGGTCAGAACAGGTACCTGTTTCAGCCTTTGGGGGAAGGGGTGGTGGCTGTAGCCCCTTTGCGCCTGGCACCCACAGCCAGGGTTACATTGCTCTGCCTCCCTGACAGCCTGGGACAGCCACACTCTCAGCTAGGCTCAGGGGTGAGCCACAGAGCACCTCAGTCCTGCTCAAACACTCCAGTGTGAGCCCTTCAAATGACTTCCAGGAATACCAGCTTGCCTCTTCTCATGCATTGTCTTCCACTTTTTCATATTTTTAACTTAAAAGTGTACCATGACTGAGATAAAGGAAGATACCTTCTCATGGACTGTGTACTAAGATCACATCAACTATGTTTCAGCATCATAAATGGAAATGAGAAAAACTTACCTATAGGAATAAACCTGTCAAAGATTAAGGGGATTAATTTGAGACAAATCATGCCCTTCTATCTGCAACTGACATTGGACTTTTTACTTTCAGATACTCTTCTGTTTAATTTCCTCAAGAGATATGAAGCTAAAAAAATATTACAATACCTAGAGCACGATTTTAGAGTGTGTTTCATCGCACTGGAAAACTAGAAATTGCTCTTTATAGGTAGCAAGTAATTCACCTCAACCACCTACGTACTGGTGTAAGGGGTGGGTTTGTTTGATTGTTTGTTTGAACTTAAATGGCATTAATTTGTTTCTGTCAAAAGACAGTCAATTAAGAAGAAAAGCAAGGAAAGAAGAGAGAGCAGGTACTTGGGAAAAAGGTGCTTCAACAAAGAAGAGCATTGTTTTGAGAATGAGAAATATATCCTGACTTCACAATGCTGCATTGCAGTGGAAGAACAGACTTACTGAGCGATGAGGGTGAGTTTGTATGTCACAATGTATTTGCATACCTAGGATTTATTTCTACAGATATAAACCTACAAAGAAGTGTGTGCAAAGGTTAACCAGCTCATTTTAGAGTCTCTTTTTCCCAGCAGTTTCACAGGAGCCTAACCTTAAAAAATCATTCTCAGATGTTGATGCATCTTAGACACAGCCAAGCTGCAGGAGCTGTGGTGACCAGGGAGGGAGCTGAAGTCCTCTGCTCTGCACATGCCCTCCAGAGGGACCACAGCACACTGTCTTCTGCCAAAGGTGCTGTGGAGGGTCTGCCAGGTAGTGCTGGGAGAATCTGTGCAGCCGGTCTTGCACAAATCTTGTCTTGCATAATTCAAGTTCTACACCCAAAGCCAAGACACTGCAATGGGCTGCTCTGAAACTAACTTAGGGCAAGCAACCACAAAAGCACAATCCCTGCTCTGGCAGGGCTCTCACACTCGGTGTGGGCATGTTCTATCATTCTGTGAAATACCAAAAGACTTTGCAGCTGTACAAATCCTTACACGTGGGCCCTGTAAACTGGCTCCAGTAAGGTTAGAAGCATAGAATCCCAGGGAAGGCTGCCCAGTTGGGCAATTTCAGCTCTAGACAGAGAAAAAAAAGAAGAGGACACTAATTTCTGAGGCCAATTCTCCAAAGCAGGGGCTGTCAGTCCCTGCACATTTGTATGGCCCCTTAGACAGCCTGGCCTTCAGGCCAGCAGCCATGGCTCCAAGCTTATGCAACACAAATGCTTATTAATAACTGTATCAGTTTTACATATCACTCTCTAAAACAGGTTGCACCTCCTCCCACCCCCAGCCCAATCAATCAAAAGCCCTTAAAATAAATCTTCTCATTCATGCTTATAATCAAGTCTCAGAGAGAAAATAAGAGTAGGTATTTGCTATCACACAAAATTAGGTTATCATCCTGAAATCATTCTTAGCATAATGTAAAAGGTATTTTTTTCATCTATGCTCCCCTCAGTCTTGGTACTAGTTCTTTCTCTGACCTTGCTTCTTACTCCTCCATTGGTGAATGCAATTTTGAGTTCAATACAGCATATCCTGGGAGTCCCTCTCCTATCACTGTGAGGGATGATTCCCGTTGCCACTCACAGACCATGTGTGAGCACAAGGGACAGAGGCTGCCCCAGGCACTCTGTAAAGCCAAACACAGCCATGGGCTGTGGATAACACAGTGGCACATTATTGTATCTACACACGTTTGCATAAGATATTTATTGTCTTACAGTTGAAAAGCACCACTTAGAACTTTCTTTTCATCCAGGAAGCACAAAAGTGTCTCCAACATAGAAGACAAATTTCAGATAACATTTTGTAACTGAGCAACTCATTAGTTGGGAAATTGAAAATCACTGGCGTGCTCTGAGTCACCACTGAATTCCAAACACAGCTTCTACTGCATTGGTGACAGTGATGGCACAGATATAATATCAGTTTATAAAGTATGCATTTGAAAATGCCATAATGTCTTTTCACAGGTAATTGCATCACAGGAAGAAAACACTGCAAGTGAAAAATTAGAAATATTGCAATGAAACTGTACGTGGACTTGCACATTCCTTGGCAGATGTAATACAAAATCTATAGATGTGGCACAATTATTTTAACATTTCTAAGACCTGTAAATACCAGACAGAAGTGTAATCACTGTAACTGAAAGAAGGTTCTGTTAGAAAGTCAGGTATTTAAGAGTTCCTACACAAATCACCACAGTTTTTCACTGGTAATACACCCCACATTTGAATATAGCCATTATAATTCAGATCCACTTGTCTGGAGGTTCACATGAGGAATAGCCAGGGCTCGGATAAGTTCACATGTCTAGAAGAGAGATCATGTATATTCCAACAGGAATAATGAAGAGACCTAAATTACCTCTGCAAGAGATCTTTGATGACTACATGTGACTGAAAGGGTCTTGGCATGACTCTCTGGACACCGGACTGATCAAGTGATGTGACCCACTTTTGCAGATAAACAGTGACATTTGGGGAAGGGGGAGACAAGAAGCAGAATTTTTTTCAAGAATTACTTTTCTAAGCTTGCAAATTTCATTTTAATATATAATAACAAATATCTGTCTTCAAAAGGACAGAAGGGGCAAGAGATAGGAAAAAAAAGAAAATCGAAAAATGTTTTTTCATCTAATCATTCACTGGAATATTTTAAGATTCCTCACCAGCTGAGCCGGTTTAATAAATAAGTTTAATATAGGCACAACATAGAGTCACAAATTTTTTATATGTAATACATTCCCCAAGAGTCCCTCCATTCATTCCCAGAATGAGATTTACCTAAAAGAAAACAGCAGAATTCTTAGAATTCATGTCAGAGAAATATATAGATATTCCTTCAAATGATCTTCTTTTGCTTTTTTTTTGCCATAAGAAATGTTGCATTTTTGATCTTTTAGACTTAGAAGTTGTCAGCAATTACAATTCTCCTTGTGTTGTCTGAAAGAGGTGAAATAAAGGGCAGGGATTAAAACCTTGTAGACTTAATTAAAATGTTTCCAGAACCATGCTCAGAGAGATGAGTTCCTCTCAGAAAAAAATTAAATCAATCTTTAATGCTATGACATTTCCATCCTTCTTTTTTGAATACACTGTTCAATCCATTAATATTTCCACTGAAACTTTTCCATGAAATAACCATGGTTCACTGCAATTACACTTGTATATTCTGTGAATACAATACCAGATATAAAGGCTCATATAGTTTTATCTTCATAGTTCCATGAAAGATAATAATGATGTCTAATGGTTTCATCACCTCTTCACCAACTAATTATTTCATTTATACAGCTGGAAGGCAGACAATAGGAACCATGCTCACTCACAAAGGAACTGAAAAAGGAAAAGTGGACAGAAAGAAGTAGAAGGAAAAAATAATTGTTGAAATTCTACATATTGCTAACGCCAACTGTGAGAGTCGTATATCCCTGTGCATTAGAAAAATAGACCTGTACCATTCAGAGAAGCTCCTCAGAAAGGTGGGATGTGGCGTCACAGGTAAGGCATAGGCCAAGTTGCTTGCCCCATTAAGGACATAAAATTAGAGAGGATGTCGTGATTAGGCACAAAAATAGGTGGAGCTGCCAAGACGAACCTTCCAGGTATAGGTGACGTGTACCAGCAGGCTGTATTGTGCTTGGGATTGCCCCAACCCAGGTGCAGCACCTTGCACTTGGCCTTGTCGAACTTCATAAGGTTTGCACAGGGCCACCTCCGAGGCTCTCCAGGTCCCTCTGGATGGCATCCCTTCCCTCCAGTGTGACTGCACCTCACAGCTTGGTGTCGTTGGCAGACTTGCTCAGTGTGCCCTCGATCCCGCTGTCCGTGTTGCTGACAAGGATGCCAGACAGTGCCAGCCCCAGCCCCGAGCCCTGCGGAACTGCAACACTTCAGACACTTGCCTGCCAGAGCACTCTACTGTGACATTCCTCACTCACAGACAACCTTCTCCACAAGTTCTTGGTAGGGCTGCTCCCTTCTCTGACTCGAGTAAGGCTATTTCCAGTCTCCATTTATAACTTGACGAAATTTATTTCACTGCCTTCTGCAAGTGTATGTGTGAAGGGAAAAGCTGTATGTACAGGCAGAGTCTCATTTTCAGGCTTGTCTCTTGATGACTATTTTCACTTCCCACAGCTGGGACCTATGGTAAAACTGGAAATACTGAGGGAAAAGCCACAGTTTTGTACTCTAGATCTGTACACCCCAGTCTGGTGTACTGTGCCTGCCAGCCCTGTACCTTTCTGCTGCATTGTGATGAGGTTCTGAGGCAGAGAAACCACACCTCTCCCTCAAATTGGAATTTATTTCCTTTAGCGATGGTTAGGTTTCACTCATGCCCTTTACAGTGTAGCACTGTCTCAGTTTCATTGCATATAAAATGGAAAAAAAACCATTTTTCTGCTCACATAGTTGGATTCTTTACTGTTGATGAGTAGTAGTCTCAAGTCATGTATGCACTCTGTAAATGGTCTGTAAAACTGCCTAGAAAGATATTCAGGTAGGACAGAGGATTGGCATAATCAAGAGAGACACCTGGACTCTCAGTCTGAAAGACATCTGTCCCAAATAAAAAGTGCACATTAAAGCATTAGTTGTGCACCTTAGCTATATTATCTTCTGCATTACACTGGACCTATTTGTACTGCTGCAAGATGCTGTTTCTTTCAGATAAAAGCAGTACAATAAATGTCAGGATCAGCGGTGCTGGACTGATTGGGGGAGATGCTGTTCTGTAATCTACAGAGCTCCACAATTTCTCTCCATCCAGATTTCTAAAACTGTCTTACTTCAGAGAGTATCTTTATTATATTTTAGAATGAGAGTCCCAGAGGGCACCATTCAGTCAATACAAAATCCCATCAAAACACTTGGGGTAAAACCTTTTGTTGACTTCCCTGACATCCCATTTTATTTAGCAATCTACTTTTTGGATAGAAACAGATGACTAAAGCTTTGCTTAAGCATGTTTTCAAGAAGTGCTGGGGTTTTCTTGCAGGGATGATATCTCTTCTTTTTTCAAAAATCAGCCTTTATACTGTATAGCTCTTTGCAGCTACAGTAGAGCCTGAAACCAGTAAATAAACCAGACCTCCATAACCTGCTGTGGTTCCAGTGAACACAGAGAGAAGTAATATTTCACACAAATAAAAAATTTGGTCAATAGACTTAAGATGTGCATATTTTACACAATTGCGTTGTGCATTTGAATTGTGTGACTGAAGCAATAAGAAGCCATAGGAACTTGTGAGGAGAATGTCATCTGCCTCCCTGCCACCTAACCATGGTTCCTGGGTTTACCACAAGCAAACACATGTTTTAATTTCTAAAGCTTTTGCAATACATAACCATGTCTGCTTGTTTATTCCCCAGGAGTCCTCTGGGGGTTTTAAAGGACTCTAACCATTAATAAAGCAAGTGATGATAAGCAGCAATAACCCACTTGTAGTGTACTGGATTCTAACATCCAGGCCCTAAAGTGTCAATTTAGCCAGTAAATTTTTAAAACAAAAAAAAAGTACTATCAAATAGAAAAGGCTTACTCGAGAATTTTTGTCCTCAAGGTCCAAAAATCCTGTTGGGCTTTTGTATCTTTTAAAACATCTCCTATCCTATATTCTTGTGCAAAGATGTCTTGATTTATTCCTCTTTCTGAGCATGCATACCTAGAAATATTTTAAAGTAAGTGATAGAATAGAAGAAACTGACCACAGCATTGTTGTGACCATGTACAAATTTGTAAAATGACAGAGTCAAAAGAAAGTATACGCTTTATGTATTTTTCACTTGTATTAGACAGAAGTTACTAACATTATTTGTGGGTAAAATAACTTCCAAAGAAATGATCAATTTGCTATATACATTGGTAATTACCTTAGATCATTTTATCAATTTTAGTTCACTTGTTGGTCCACCTCCAATGTTGCTCCTTGAAGAACCATGGTGCTTGCAGGAAAAACTTGTGATAGGACAATGCAGGGTTTTGTTCTAGTATTTACTAAGGACATATACAAAAAGGGAGTTTTTACCAGCCACGTTATGGAAGGATAAGGTAACACAAGATGGAACTGAAGGACTTCTGATGCACTTAATTATTTTCTGGATTGTATTAGATAGTGGCCATATGAAGGACACCAGGCAATTATTAACTGCAGCCACAAAGGCAAAGGAATCAGAGTAAACTGCAGAGTTTTGCACTATACGCTGAACAGTCTCTAGGTACTCTGAACTCACCTCAATATGTAAATGCCACTGAATACTTCCAGTTTCTCTGCTAAGCCCCAGAGACTGCCTCGAGCAGTGAGGGACCAGTCCCTCACCTCAGCAGGATGCCCACCCTCCGTCTGCTGCCTCAGAGCTTGGGGAAATGAGAGTGGAGACACAGGTTCCTCCTGAGTAGCACTGCTGAGCCACACATCAGCCTGTCAAAGCCCCTTCACCTTGGCCCTACAGGGAATGACCTTTTGGGAAGAAAGCACAAGTCGTGTGAGAGATCTTGTCTTGGTTTGAAAGANATCTGCCACCACAAACAGTACCTGCATCTTTTATTTCTTCAGAGAAAGCTTAGTGCTATGACTTGGGGGTTACTTGCCTTTTTTTTAAGTGTCTGCTTAGTCTCAGAATGACATTTCAAGCCACAACTGCTGTTTCAGACACTCTCCAGGGCAGATTCATCTGACTCAGATTAGAAATATTTACTGATCATGTCATCTCCATATTTAACACAGTTCATATGAAAGAAGCTCACACCAGGTCCTTGTTATTGCCAATGCTGATATGGACCCCAAATAATGTAGCATCATCTGCCTCAGGTGACCAAGGAGATGTGGAGGGACACACTGCTGCTGGGTTTCCCCAAACCCACTCCCCTGGTTACTCAGAAGGTGCTCTCACCACAGGCAGGTGCCCTCAGCCTGTTTAACTGAGGGAGTAAAGATATAATGGTTGAAGACAAATTATCTTCTTATGGATAGACATGAGCATCTGAGGATGCTTGAGGAGATAAAAATCTAAGGCCCAATATAATGTTTGTATTTACATGCATGTGAATTATATTTCATCATCACCTAGATAAATGCGAAATATATCATTAGGATGAAATATATATTTATGTAGCTAATTAAAATAAAGGCACTAGCAGTGAAACCTTGAAAGAATAAAATTTACCCTTAAAATTTATGTCTTGAGAGAATAAACTTTACCCATTATACAGTTTGAATGTAACACTCTCATCAAGTTTCTTTCTTCAAAGATGCACTGTGATATTTCTAAGACAAGGTCTCATATTTCAGTAGAGATTATGTTCAACGTCATTCCTGAATAAAAGCATTACCACACACTGTGGGAAATCATTTTTATGAAAGCTGTGCAATACTGTCCCCATTCAAGGAACTGATCACATTGAAATCTTGGTCTTCAGCTTATGTTTCCAATTTTTGGGCTGGACCACTGCCCTCTTCATTTTGGAACATCTCTTCCTTGCTGTCTGATGAAGTGTGACAGCTTCCAAAGTTTTATCTTATATGTGTTTTAAAACTACTAAATTAGGGTTAGCCAAAACATGATAGAAGTTTCTGACTTCAGAAGTTGGAGATATTTGGAGAGCATTTTCAAGCTGGACATGGTGGCTGCTAGTGTAGTTCAAATCTTAATGCAGAAGGTCTAAAACAAGAATCTTTTCAACTTTGTGAGGTAATGAGTAAAAAATTATTTTCATAAGATAATAAATTGTATAATATTTGCATGAAACTTGTGTGAATGTGAACTATATCAGACATAATTTATAATGGCTCATTATTTAATATTTATTTGCATGACTCAGCTAATTAATCCCAAATTGTTTTGTCTTTGTTGAACTAACTTCAGTCTTTCTTTGAAAAAATCCATTACAGTGGTATCTCCCTTCTTAAGTAGCACTGCTGAGCATAAGGAGGTCAGTAATGTTTGCCAGGCTCTAGGATTTATTGAATTTTTAAGAAAGTTAATTTGTCTTGGTTTTGTCTACCTGGAGAAAAACTGCATTCTTCATGGAGCTCAGCAGTGGTCACAAAGAGGAATGTACAGCACAGTGGACATTTGTTTTGATTCTAATCATGCACTGGTAAATGATAAGTTAATTTGACCCTTGATCTGTTCACTTTTTTAAAAATTAAAAATGTAGTTAATACAAGAAAAGCAATTTTGCGCTTTATTTGTCCATTATGTTACAGCTTCATAAAGGGAAAGCCTGTTTGTTTAGTCCCTGTAGTCACTCTTCTGTCTGTGAAGTGAAAATAAGCAAAATATCAGGGGACAGGCAAAATACTGAATTGGTAGTTCAGTTCTTCTATTGCTGACATTAGCCACATTTGAGAGTATAACAATTACTGAAACACTGCTGCCTGCTGAAACTGGAGTCAAATGCATTCACACTAAATATTAATTTCAGTATTCCCTTACACACTTATTTGAGAATGTACAGAACTGTACACATGCTGAAGATACAAAACGCCCACTTTTTGGGAAGGTAATGCCATTTGCCTTCTGGGCAAAGTGGGTGCCATATTTATAAGTAAACATGGAGAAACCAAGATGCCTGCCCATCTGGGGAAAAGAAAAGCCCATTAATATGTTAAAGAATTTTCTGTTTTTAGATTCTGCATGTGTTACATGCAGGCAGTATGCCTGAAAGGAAAGACAGCCCTGCATGCAGGAGAATATGAATGAGTGGTAAAGGAAGCACCTAAGAAGTTCCCACCCCCAAAGCCCTCTGGACCAACTTCATCACATATTCATAAGGTCAGGAAGGTCAGAGCATGGGAAAGGTTTGCTGGTGATGCAGAGCTGCTTGGAGTGGTACAAAGAGAGATAAGTGGCACCAGGAAGGACCTTAGGAAAATGACTGCCAAGGCCATAAGATACCAGATGAAGTAAAAGATAGAGATGAATGTAAAAAGATGCACAAGATGGCAAATGATTCACACATAAAATGATGCTGCTGAACAGACCAGAACCCCTCAGGACTGAGGCCTTGGGAAACAGAACCTGTTTCCTTATCAGCTCAGAGTTTGGTGGAAGCAAAAAAAAAAGCAAAGGAAATGAAAGGATATATCAGGCAAACATTTATCTCAAGTGGAAAACAGGGAATTCTGTAAGAGAGATCCCTGTTACTGAACAGACAAACTGGGGCAGGCAGAGGAAATCCACTGGTCTGAAATTGGTGGATGTAGGCTAAGGCAGCAGGAAGAAATATCACACAGATTTCTCCTGCTTTTACAATTCCTTGGGTATCTACTTATGGACACTTTCAGGCTAGGTGGATACTTGCTCTGAACCAGAAAGACCTTGTTCATGTTTTTATGGGGCATAGGACGGCTGCATTAAATTCCAGCTCATTCACAGAGACCAAGTTCTTTGCCTGGTCACTTAATCTTAACCTTGAATAAATTTTCCCAGACATCTGAGTGAATGTAAAGTTTGTGACCTTTCATAAGGAGACTTATGCACCTATGAAAATTACTCCCACTGGTTTTCAGTGAACTTTGCAGAAGGCATGAACATCATGAGCTTTTAAAACCAGAAGTCCTTATCCTTTTATTCAGCTTGAGAGACAGCCAACACACCCATGGATTCCAGAAAGCAACTACAACAGTAATTATTTGCATTTTAGCACCAAAATTATTAGCCTTACTGTGGAAATTCAGTCTAGTTACAAGTTGGCTTCTATTCATGCCAAGGCTGAATTGCTGTCTTTCCTTGAGCCCTAGCCCTACCCAACCAGCAGCGTGGTTTGGAAAGGTTACTCAGCAGGGTACAGAGCAGTTTTATTCAAATGCATATAATGAGAGGGTATGAGAGAAATGGTTGAGCCAGACACAGCTTGCCATTTGTCGCTGCCTATGTGGGATTAAGCAAGTGACCTTATGACGAAAGCTCAGTATTAGAGGAATATTTATGAAAGCTGTTTGGTACTACAATAACAAAAGGAGCATTTAACTGTTGTGGTATAAAGATCTACTTGTCTCTCTTTGCTCAACTGTGCACTTACATGTGATTAGCCCCATTTGAGATGTCAGCCCCTGCCCAAGTCCTACTGTGGGTGTTTCCACATGGATGGACTTCAGAGCCATGTCGCAGCTTCTTCCCAGACCTGTTTCTGACCTAGTCTCCTCCTGCTTCTGTCTGGAGTGCTTGGATGGATCCTAGTCCTGGTCCCTTGCTTGCCAACTCAAGGGCTGTCAGACCCCCATTATCCGCTCCTGTGGGACTGGGACTACGGGTGAGGGCAGGGTTTGCACTGACCTGTGCTCTGCTCCTGGCTTGGCTGTCTCCCTGGAGCAGCTGGCCCTTGCTGTCACCAAGGCGAGACCACTCTGTGAGTACAGTCAGTGGTAATGGATAATGCAGGCATTCTCACAACAGGTCTACTTGAGTGCTGTTTGGGTGGATGTTGCACTTGAATGAGTCTTTGATAGGATAATTATTATTGTCATGGCCCTCTGTGATAGTTCCTATGCTAGAATGGTCCTAAATGAAAAACGAACTTTATCCAGTAATTCCCTCTTACATTCCAAGTGGTTTCTATATAATACGTAAGCAAGAGAGAAGTTTTACCTCAAAAACTGAAGAGTGTGATGAATTTCATGCTCTTTTCTAGTAGCTTACAATAGCCACCTCCAGTGCTAAAACTGCTCATTGTTCTCATAGTTTTACCTTTTACTTTCAATTTTAAGGTAGTTGATCTCTGCATAATCTGCAAAAAAGTAGGTAGGGTTACTGCAACTTAAAGCTTGTTATATTTACATATGATTGATCTGACTGTGCATAATTTGATGTAATTTTTCATTCTTTCTCACAATTTACACAGCTTCCATGTATTAAAATCTGTAAATACAAAATGGGAAACACAGATTATCCCAATTTTGTTTCTCCTCTGGCGTCACTTTGCTGTTTCCAGTCCTCTCAGGTTCTCAGTTTCCCAACGTCTTGCTGAATTTGCTGTGCTTCAGTATTCATCTTTCTATGTAAGAATCAATGGGGCTACTTAGAGTTAAAGGAATTTAAAAGGTCAAAGATGTCTGAGAAATCCTGCAGGGAATCCACAGTTTCCAGTACCTTCCATGTAGGATTTCAAAGCAATTATCCTTTGCAAATGATACTTCCCTTCCTCCTTCAGTCTGTGTTCTTCCATTCACCAAATATTAAGGCTGGTTTAAAAGTTCTTTTCTTTTGAGTTCTTCAAGTGAAGATGACAAAGGAAATCAACCAGAGAGTTTGATCCCTTTATTCTGCTGTGTCACTTGGTCTAATAAGACATTAAAAATAGACATTACCTGTACCTACAGGCATTGCTACCCTGCATTCTTTGGCCATTACCATGATAATCCTATTGCCACTCAGCATTAACTGAGATGTTCTGTTTGAACCTTCAAGCTGCCACACCTGGCAGCCAAAAATGCCCAGGGCATTTGTGAAAATGACATGTAAGTTGTAAAGGGAGTCCATAAGAAACTGCAAATTATTCTATTCCAGACAACTAGAGTACAAACCACCACAACTATCTACCATGAAAAAATAAACTCACAGAAAGAAGAAAATGAATAAAGAAATCCGGTCTGATTTTGTATCTGGTCTTGCTTCAAGCAGAGGCCTGGACTAGAGACCTCGTGGGGTCCTTTCCAACCTGAGTGATCCTATGATGAAAGTGAATCTCTCCTAAATCTGAAAGAAAGCCTTGTGCAAGGGAGATCTTTAATGGATCTTTACCTTTGGAGGCAACAATTTCATCTGAAAATCCAAATCTTGCGTGAAACATTTTTTC
>VYZQ01022175.1:0-12840 GCA_013400655.1 Mystacornis crossleyi
GGGGCGGTGAGGGATAAACTCATGTTTAAAAATATGGACCACAGTCAAGACATTTTCTGTAATAAGTTAAGCAACTGGAGTTGGTTAATAAGAAACCATTGTCAGATGCAAATTTGAAATTCAAAAGAACAAAGCTATTTAACCTATGATCAGACCATTTAAAAGATACATTTCATTATAAAGAGCTACTGAAATTTATTCCCATGAGATTCTGTTGGTGTTGAAATTTTACATGGATTCAAGACTTAAGTATATTCATATATTCAGAGGAAAGAAAAAAATCTCTTTCAGGGTTAACAACTACACGTATCCAAAAATCTGTAAGTCACAGATGATTGGGGAAGTATCCTAAAAGGTCTTTTTGTACTCATGTATCTTTCTCATTGTCTGCCCTGGACACCTTTTATTGACCAGTGCTGGTTAGCTGAACCTTTGGTATGGCTTAATATTATCACTCAGGCAAACTCCTATCCCCCTCAATCACTTAGCAAGTGTTCTGAACACAACACTCAGTTTTTGCACAGTTTGTGCCTTTTCACAGAGCAAGCATAAAGTAGTAACAGCTACACATACCTTACAAACCTCTACAGCATTTAAAAGTACTTTAAGGACTCCAGAGCAGCAGCAAAACACTTATTAACAGGAACAAATATTTTAAGTTGGGAAGTACAGTGTCAGTTCCTGAAAATCTGTACTCCATATCAAAAAATATTTTCTATCCATATCTGACTTTCCAGAAGTTAATAATAATAAGAACAAAATTTTAAGTGACCATAACAAATTTCTTTTACACAGTGTGTGCCATTCTTGTCACTTTTATGGCTCAGAAATACAGCAACATAATGGATATTAAAACTGACATACTCCTATATTTTAAATAGTTCTCATCTGCTCATATTTTTTGTTTAATAGGGTTCTCAAAAGTCACTCACAGCTAATTGATATAAGTTTTAATTGAGTTTTGTGTAGGTATTAGAAGGAAAACTGAAAAACCAGCTTGAAGTATTTCCTATACAATGAATCAAAAAATGTAGTATGTGTGAACACAGTGTATAAATTAAAAATGACTGAAAGGCACAAGAAATCATCAGACAAATATGATCTGTGAGTGAAACAGGACCTGTTTTCCTCTGTTTGTTCAGTGGGTGGACAGTCCAGCTCTCTCTAGCACAGATGGACAAGACAATCAAGTAACTTAAATCCTCCCTTGCAACAGAAAGAAAAGCCCAGGCTGGGCTGGAGTCGTGCTGGACATGCTGGGAGAGAGCAGCCTCTGATGACAGCTTCAGAAACTTGCCTAAAATCTAAGTTACCTGCAGCTGCCTGTTCATGCCTTTGGTCCTCCACTACTTAGTTAAGCTTTGGCAATAAACCACCAAAAATAAGGTTTCCTAAATCCATAAGCTGTCAAGAACACACCTTGTTCCCACCAGCATTCTCATCACCTCCACAATTCCCAATACATGTTTTAAACACTTGGATTAAGGACAGCCGTCAGATCTAGACAAGCCCTGGACAGAACCTTCCTTCCAAAGCCAGCTCTGTTTGCTTGTTTTGACTCCACAAGAACCACAGAGGCACATTTCCAGTGGGATGATTGGTACCTACTGGCAGGATCTGGTCTGAGAGGTCGCGATGGCTCCCCAGATCTGCACGCTGTCCATTGATAAGTGCAGACAGCATTTTCAGGGATGTAATGGCAAATGACTGACCAAGCTTTAACTCGTACGAGGACTTTAATAGGTTCCCTGAGCTGCTTGCAACCCATAGGTGTTTACACATGTTCCTGCTCTTGGGCTTTCCCTCCTTTTTAATCCGTATCAGCTGAAGGAGGGCAAGTTGAAGTGTGCCTACTCACACTTCAGTGGCTGCTTTACCCAACACACCGTAGACACATCTCCACCTTTTATGCAGCACCAAGTACATCAAGCCTTCTTGTGCCTCAGAGCCTCTTAATCCAAAAGAGAGATAAAAAACCTGAAAAACCAACTGCATGATACAGAGCAACACAGCAGAGTACTGGGTGTTATCACTTCCTCTCTCACTGGAGCTGACTTTCATGTCTGTGATCACTTTTCCTTCCTGTAAGCCCTGAACCTTCACACTAAAGAAGATAAGGAACCAAGGAACATGGCAGGTGGGGGGGGGTGGGGGGAAGGCATTTATAGCCTTATTCTAGACCTTTTGCACTACCAGGAAACCAAATGCAACCATGGCCACCTGTGCTGGAAACCAAACCCCAGCAGCATCCATCCCCTGGCGACCAGCAAAACCACACCTGGCAGAGGCATCCATCTGTGTGCCACCAGCACCACAAGGTTGGCCTCCAACAGTCCTTTTTCCTGTCCCAAAGTCAGCTTAAATGTCCCCAGCATTCAGATTCCTTCCTGAGGGTGATGGCCCTGGAAATACTGCTGCAGCTGACCTCTGTAAAAAAGCTGTACAGTTAAGTGTCCCCCTCACACTTCACTCCAGAATATAAAGAACAAATTACCTTATCTTCATTAATACTCCCCCATTACATCATACAAGAACAACAAAGACATCATCACACATTGATGCCTGCTGTCTCCTTCACCTTCTTAAGGTTTCCATGTAGTCTGCTGGTAACTCATGGAGTTATTGATGGCTGTATATTAAATACAGCAGGAGCATTTGTCCTCCAGGTCCTCCAGTCAACACAGTGGGCAAACCTCTATTTGCTGAGGACAAAATTGTTGAGATGATGAAATAAAGGCTTTTTCTTAAGGCAAAATCCAGAAAACACACAGACAGCTGAGGGCTGTGCTGCAAAAATAAAGAAATGCTCAAACCCTGGTGTTTACACCAGACAGTTTTTCACCTGTGATATCAGTCCAGATACCACACGTTAGAGAAAATAATTCGTTTATTGGAGTAATTTCTGCTTAAACATCAGAAGGCTTATCCATCACCATGTGACATTAAAAAATTCCATTTCACAGCATTCAGAGAAAATAAACTGCTTTGTAAACACAAGCAAAAAAGAACTGCTCAAGGTAGGTCCTGTGTATTGGGAAGGAAGGTAAAAAGCTTAATAAAAAGAGATTCAAATAATTTGCATGGAGTGTTTCACACTGCAACATCATCAGCAATGCTTGGTGACCAAGGATGCAGTAAAGTGATGATGGAGAAACATTTGGGAAGGTGAGGTTTGAAGTACTTTACATCTTTAAGCAAAATGTTACCCTGCAAAGAGTGCAGCAGGCTGCCACCAGGTCTAACCATAACATATTCAAAGTACACATTCCTATTATTCGAACCCTTACAGTGAGAAGAAATGACTTGCTATCTTCCTTTTCAACACTTTTTTCTGTGTCTATTTACATGTGCCAAAGTGTTTATATCGTCATTTGTCCACCACATCACATTTGCACTCTGCTCCCAATAATCATCCCTAAAACTGAATGTTCGCACCCCAATACTATTATTATTATTATCATAATCATCAAAACCTGATTTTAAGATTAACTTTCTGAAATAAAAACCTTGTAAAACTTCAGGGAGAATATATATCTTTCAATCCACATAAGGACAGTGGGTTTGGTTTCATGTCTTTTCTGAGTTTAATGTCATCTTTACCTTCATTTTTACTTTTGAAACAAATGTGATATTTCCTTCAAAAATTGAAAACCCCAATAACTTGCTTTCCACAGCATTTGTCTCCTTCAAAATGACTGCAATCTTGCAAAACAGTTTTAGTGAGAAGACAATGGTATTTGGGAGCAAATAATTTAGTGTTATTTTTTGCTCAGTGATGAGTAGTTGCTCGGGGGTTTCTGCCTCATATGGATTGGCCTGTGCTAAGTCACTTAATGAGCAGAGGGTGTGTGAGCTGGTGCATGTCCTGTAAACTATGGAGCAACACTGCTCTTCCCAGTTGAAAACTGGCCAAATGTTACCAATCCTCACTTACCTCAGATGGACATTTACCCACACATTTTTCTCATGTCCTTCAGCTACAAGACAGCTGCAGCTTTACTTCTGTATTACTGTGGAATAAGGGAAACTCAGCTGGAAAGCACTAAGCTTCTGAAAATGACTGCAATTACAGGTCAGAATTAGAAACCTGCTGAGTACAGGTCGCCCTGGAGCCTGCCATACCTGGATTTGGCACAGTTTTTGACTGATGTCACCTCCCAGCACCTGTGTTTACTGCTTCAAGGTAAAAGGTGAAGCAAATCTGCTGTCCTTCCATTTACCATTTTAGCGGGTCTAGGGAAAAAGCCTTTTGACACATGGCCCCTTACAAAGAAATTGAATAAAGGTGCAATCTGTTAGAGGTATGTTACAGCACACTACTACTTGCAAAGGATAATTTTGTTTCTTTTCCTGATTTATGTGCTTGAATGAACGATTTCTCACTGCTCAGAATTTTGATCAGAACTGTAAAACTGGGAAAGCCAGTGGCCTTTGCTTGGCAGCACAGCCCTTGTTCATAAGCCCCAATGCAGCTATGAGGATTGTGACAAAAAACAAATGTGTTCAGTGCCCTCTCCTCCCTGCCCATTCCTAAAGGTGTTGCCTCTGCAGCCAGTGACAGGGGAGGAAGTACTCAAAAGAAAGCAACTGGCAGGGCAGGTGAAAGGCAAGAAGGCAGAGAGGAATGGTGTGCACTGAATTAAGTACATGGGAAGGGAAAGAGTGGAGGAGAAGGGAGAGCGAGGCAGGCCAAGCTGCAGATGCTCAGCAGTGCAGGGCACTTCAGAAGCTCTCAGCCTTGGAAGTGAACTAAAGCACAGCCTCACTCAGCATTTCCCTGCTCTCCATATGAGCCCTGTAGGAACCACAGGGATCAAATCTAAGAAAAGAACAATTTAGCAGCTCTGAAACAATATTTCCCAAAACAACCCCACTTTAAAAAAAGTTTAAAATTAAAAAAAAAAAATCCCACTGTTTCTCGAAGGACTATTTTTCCCTCCCGTCAGGCATCAGAAAGACAGCCAAAAGGCAAAGAACGTATTGAGAGGAGCCCTGAGGAGATGGGTTTGGGAGTGCTGGTTGATGAGAAGCTCAGCCTGAGCTGTCCCTGTGTGCTGGCAGCCCAGAAAGCCAAAGGTGCCCTGGGCTGCATCTCCAGCCCCTGGGCAGCAGGGCAGGAAGGGGCTATGTTCTGCTGAGACCCCACAGCAGGGCTGCCTCCAGCTCTGGGGCCCCCTGCATAAGAAGGATGTGGAGCAGGTTGGAGCAAGCCCAGAGGAGGCCACAAAGATGAGCAGAGCTCTGGAGCACCTCTGCTGCAGAGATGGACTGAGAAGAGTTGGGGTTGTGGAGACTGAAGAAGAAAAGGCCCCAGGGAGATCTTAGAGCAGCCTTCCAGAGCATAAAGGGGCTCCCAAAGCAGTGTAGAGGGACTTTGGGCAAAGGTATTGATAAGACAAGGGGGAATGGGTTCCCGTTAACAGAGGGCAGGGTTAGATGGGATATTTGAAAGGAATTGTTCCCTGTGAGGGTGGTGAGGCCCTGGCACAGGGTGCCCAGAGAAGCTGTGGCTGCCCCTGGATCCCTGGAAGTGTCCAAAGCTGGGCTGAACAGGGCTTGGAGCTGTGGGAGCCAGTGAAAAGGACAGACCCTGAGAGAGCTCCCCAGGTTAAGATGACTAAAAAGGCCTCTCCCAGCATGCCCTGTTCTGTTATGGAAATGTACCTCAGTTCTGCTTCCCCAGTTGGCCTCCACACCCCCTTATACCTTATCCGCTCCTTCTTTAGAAAGTTCTCCCTTCCCCACTCTCCCACTGGACCTTGTTCCCTGCCACTCCCTCAGATTTTCCCACTGGGTCCCGTGCCCCAGTCCCACCTGTGTACCGCCCCTGATGCTTTCCCTGCCCCTACATATAACCTGAGAACCTCCATCCTCCAGGGTCTTTTGTCCCTGGCTTCCCTTCATGATGGAGCTGAAATAAATCTCTGCCGTGGAATTCCATACAAAGACCCTTCCTGCCTCTTTGCCATCAACCTGTTGGAAGCTATCTGGAGCATGTGTGCCTGTGAGTGCAGCGGGTGCCTTCTCTTGGAATCGGTTCGGGAGGTCACAGCATCCCACCAGAACACCCCCGGACCCAACATGGAGCAACCCGGGATAGTGGAAGGTGTCCCTGCCCATGGCAGGGGGTAGGTTTTTTAGCTTTAAGGTCCCTTCCAACCCAAACCAATCTGTGATCCCATGATAATAGAGAGAGAAAAAAGAGATGGGAGAAGACAGAATTTTGAAATCCAGTTCACACCAAAGAAACTGCGAAGTCTCATATGCTGACTCTCTCCCCATTAGCTTTTCATAGCAAGCTTGAAACTAGTCAAGCTGCTGAGCAGGAAAAAACTTACATAAAAAGGAAGGAAGCTTGTTCAACACATGATTCGCCTGAATATCACCCAATCTCTAAACCAGTCCTATTTTTAGCTGCAAAATAATTTGTATACCAGCCATCTCTCTCCTTTTCAAGAAAGTTTTTTAATTACAGGTAAATGCCACAAGACAATATTTGAATTTAGTTTAATTTATAAGTTACCTTGAAGCAGGTTTGTCTCTGGTGAATTTAAAACATTATCTAAAATTTCATGTTTTATCCACAGCTGTCAAGTGAGCAATTTCCCTACCTTGAAATATATATAAGGAAAAGTGCTAACCCTGAAGAGAAAGGAAAAAATCAATCAAAACCTCTATCCTCAAGAAAAAAGAAATCTGGTGATACTACTTACACCATCCCATAAAATTGTGATCCAAACCGCACCCAGCACCAAGTGTATGGGTGGGTAACACTGATGTAACCATGCTGGAGTTTGGAAACACCGTGTGTGGCATTGTACAAGGTACAGAGAACAGCAGCTTCTCTCAGAAAGCTCAGCCTCCTCCCAGACAATACCAGCCGTGGGGGAGTGCAGAGGAACTTTATTATCTTGGCTTTGCAGAGGACTCCCGAGTGTGAGCTGCCTGCACTCCTGCAGCCCATGCCAAGAGAGGAACTTGTGTGTCTCAATCCCAGTTTAATACTTTGCCCACAGATCAAATCTCTCTCATCCTGGGGACTCCTGCCTGCAAATCCAGGCTGTCAGAGCCCACCTGCCAGATCTTCATTCCTCCTCCTCTCCGCAGCCTTCACACAGTCTCTAGTTTTTCCTTTTAATGTTAACGTTTTTAAATTAAACATTTGAAGCTTTTTTGGGACAAGGGATAAGGTGATGGGTCCCTGCACCTACGAGGGCAGGCTGGCAATCACAGCTTGTGGAACACGTGCCTGGGGAATGCACAGCTGGGTCCATGCTCCCTGCTGTTACCTCTGTTAATCCCACTGACAATAATTTATGCCAATAGAGTCAGACCCTTGAAAAATCCCAAAAGCAACTCACAAAAATTACTCTAGAACTGCTTTAGGACTCCAGCTTCAGCTCTGTGTGCAGTGCTGTTACATAAACATAAGGGTTGACATGAATGATTTAGTGACTGACCATGAATGAGACAAGCGATCTCATCAGCACAGAAGACATAACAGTTTGGGGTTTAATGAAACCTTGAGAAGTAAATAAGCGTTTCCTGTTGGGTGTATCCTGAAAGCTTACTCCTAATATAAATTAACTTTCAAAAAAAAAAAAAAGTAAAATTCCTTATAAAGAGAAAAAAAATTATTGCTGCAGACTATCATAACACTGATCATCTGCAAATTTTCCAGTCCCAAAATCTTTAAAAATCCACTAGATTTTTAGGAGCACATTTATCAGCCACCTTTTACCACAATAGAAGTGAAGGCATAGTGCTGACAAAGTCTGACAGAGTGAATCAATGGCAGAACTAAGTATTGAAATCCCCTGATTCCTACTGCAAATATTGCTCCACATTACCAGCATTAGCAACTGCCTTATATATGTACTTTTACTACCAAGTCTTAGTCATAAAGTAAGTCTATTTCATCTCTATAAACTTAGAATGAATAACCTTTTCTGTTATTTTAACTTTGTGGGATATTTCCTATTTCTTGGAGGTAGATGGCAAGTCCTTGTGTTTAGCGTAAGAATTCCTTGTGCCTGCCTCAATTTTTAACTTAACAGTACTCACTAACAGACCATTTCACACACCCCAAAACCTGGGCACCACCCATTTCTCTGGTCTCTACACCATTTCTGTTTTTTTTTTACACGAAACATGCACGGGCATTTTGCACTCCCTGCCCCAGCACTTCTGAGTTCAGGCACATAAAGCACAAAGCCTTCCTGAGACAAGGGCACCAGTCTTCCCCAGTTTCTAAGCCAAAAAGGGGAACAAAGTTGAGCTAGCAATAGTTTAAGTCCAGCTGGATCTCCCTCCCAAACTTGCACTTTGTAGGAGATTTTGGAGTAAGGGGGCCATTCTTAACTCCATGCCCACTTTGGGGTGGGTGGCTAATTGCAATATGCATGAATAAATAATTAACAGGCCTTTTGTTGGGACAAGGACCTGATTCTGGACACCCACACAATCCATCTGAAATTCACTGGGTTTTGGGTGTTTTCTGTGGGTTTTGGGTTCTTTTTTCCATAGAACACTCAAAAAGGGAGATATTTGATTTGATGGAGTAGAACTCTTTAAAAACCACAAAACCTGGTGTTTCTTTTGTAATATATTCACTCACAGGGCTTTAAAGTGCTAGAAAACACTTGATGCACCTCAAGGACTAGAAAACCTCTTTACTACAAATTCTCTGTATTGGAGAGGGCTGCCCTGTGCAATGCATCCTGTTATGGCTGGTGCACGAGTGAATGGACTATTACTTTCCAAAAGTTTATCATTTAAGTATTAAAACATAACCATTGCATACAAACTCATTGCAAATGATGCAAAACATACAGATCAAATACAAATAAATATTCCATCAATGCCCATTCACAATTCAGATGAAGGAAACTCATATATTCCAAGTTCAGTCTGACTGGCCTAAAAAATTCAGTATTGAGATGAGACCAAGGGATTCTCATGTGAGGGAATAGCAGCATTCCCTGATATACAAGTTTTATCAGCACACAAGAAATTGGCTGCTATTACCTACAGTCAGGTGAGAAAAAAATAATAGGGGAGAATATTAACTCAAGTAGTATAAACTCAATCATCTCAAAAGCTGTTGGATAGGACTTGGGACAACCAAGTGGATCAAGACTTTGCTCCTGGCAGTGTTAGACAGACAAAACAAATCTTGGCACCCGTTTGCACTGAAGGTGCTTTTTATTCATGATGATTCCCTTTGTGAGGGGAGCAGTGCTGGCAGGCTTCTCCCTGCAGTTTGCCCTCGCACACCTACCAGGGTTTCTGTATCAGAGATGCTTCTCCGTGCTGTGGTGGCCTCTGCCTGGACATTTAACATTGCACCAAAGCAGCTGTTTGCTCCATTTTCTGATGCTCAGATAGAATAAAAACAGAAACTCCTACCACTTTCACATCCCAGCTGCACCACGACTGCACAGACCTTGCAAGAGCAGCTATCACTGCACTAAAAGGGAAGGGCAGATAGTGATGCATCACTGAGAAAACCACACCAGCTATTCCTTTCTGACTTGAACAGGTTTGAAAAAGAAGCTTATTTCTTCCCTGATTATCAGTCCTTTAGACAAATTTACAAAACACCCCAAAAGTCATCATAGCAATGAATGCTGCTGCTGTCCTCAGTACACCCACGCAAGATTGGGGGCTTATTTTTCTCTCCAACCTAAAGGCAAAAGCAATAAATTGATAAAGAAAATAAATTATTGTAATGGCTTCCATAGGCATCAGTGGCATTGGTAGATTTAAAAAAATGAAGTGGCCTGTTTGCTCCTTGGTATTCTCTCATTATTCCACTGTCTAATTTTTTTTAATTAGTATTTTCATTAAATAATTCCTAGTGCATAGTCTTAACACTGCTGATTTTAGATTTGAGTGGTGATCCTTCAATATGTTAGACCCATAAATGCAAATTGGAGCAATCACACAAACATGGGAGCTGTGTGAAAACAGAGCTGAAAGGTTTTTAATCCAAACAAACCCAGTTATCACTTGATTAAAGTTCTTGACTACTTTTCCCTTTGAGATGTTTTGGGGGAATCTACTGATATCCAGGATATAAATTCTCTTTTGTTTGGGGTACCATCTATTTCTGTCCTTGCAATACGGTGGAAACGTTTTCAAGCTCCCTGTAGCCTTGCTGGCTGTACTCAAACTCACCTCATTTTGGGAGCCATAGAGCCAGATTAGCACAGACTAATTTGGTTGCCCAGCCTATTTTGGTTGCCTCACAGCAAGCTGCCACTAAGTGTGCTGGGGAGGAGTGTCACTGCTGTTCTGGCACAGTGTCCTCAGCAGTCAAAGAGGCTGCACCGCAGCTCCAAACTCCGAGTGAGAAGCAAAAGTCCCCCACTATGTGTGTGTTGGTGTATGTGGGACACACAAACTGCTGTTCTGTGTGCCTGCAGGATTATGGATGCATATCCCGTGGACCAGAGACAATTCAAGCTGAAAGAGCCTTCCTACTGCCACCCATCCATAGAGCATTCCTACTGACACCCGTCCATAGGGCATTCCTACTGACACCTGTCCACAGGGCATTCCTACTGACACCCGTCCATAGAGCATTCCTACTGACACCCGTCCATAGGGCATTCCTACTGACACCCATCCATAGAGCATTTCCTGACACCCATCCATAGAGCATTCCTACTGACACCCGTCCATAGGGCATTCCTACTGACACCCGTCCATAGAGCATTCCTACTGACACCCGTCCATAGAGCATTCCTACTGACACCCGTCCATAGGGCATTCCTACTGACACCCGTCCATAGAGCATTCCTACTGACACCCATCCATAGAGCATTTACTGACACCCATCCATAGAGCATTCCTACTGATAGCCATCCATGGAGCATTTACTGACACCCATCCATGGAGCATTCCTACCAACAGCCATCCATGGAGCATTTACTGACAACCATCCATGGAGCATTCCTACCAACAGCCATCCATGGAGCATTCCTGCTGAGAGCCATCCATGGACATTCCTACTGACACCCATCCACAGAGCATTCCTGCTGACACCCATCCATGGAGCATTTACTGACACCCACCCATGGAGCGTTCCTACTGACATCCAGCCACAGAGCATTCCTACTGACACCCATCCATAGAGCATTCCTACTGACACCTGTCCACAGGGCATTCCTACTGACACCCGTCCATAGAGCATTCCTACTGACACTCGTCCATAGGGCATTCCTACTGACACCCATCCATAGAGCATTTACTGACACCCATCCATGGAGCATTCCTACCAACAGCCATCCATGGAGCATTCCTGCTGAGAGCCATCCATGGACATTCCTACTGACACCCATCCACAGAGCATTCCTGCTGACACCCATCCATGGAGCATTTACTGACACCCACCCATGGAGCGTTCCTACTGACATCCAGCCACAGAGCATTCCTGCTGACACCCATCCATGGAGCATTTACTGACACCCATCCACGGAGCATTCCTACTGGCACCCATCCATGGAGCATTCCTGCTGACACCCATCCACTGGCTCTTGCTGGAGCCATACACCTGACCACGTTATGAATCTTTTGCTGGTATGATTTTTTGCTGCTACAAATCTCTGAGGAGTAGTAAATAGCAGAGGCAGGTTACTTTTACTCTTGCAGAGAGACGTGAATTACTTGCAACCTAAAAAATGCATTTTAATACCACCCAATGCAATATCATACAACTGGGAACAGAGTGAGTCTCCTAAATCTAAGGACAAATCTGCAAAGTAAATCTACAGGCTGAGAAAGCCTGTATGGGACAGCAGGAACACAAGAAGATTTAAAGGTCACTCTTTAGAAAGTTTTGCAATTTTTGTGACAAATAGTTATTTGCTGAAAAAAATACACTTAACTGCACTTTAGGGAAGGCAAAATTTGTTAGGTAATTAAGGTGAAATTTGAAATAGTATTCAAAGGTGAAAACTGAGATCTTTGCTCTGCTGATTATTTTTCTGCAGTTTAACCATAAAATGTGTGCATGCCATGTCTGTGGTGATATACACGCATTTAACAACACCTGAGTGCCACGCTGAGTCTGCTTCAGTTATCAGTGAACATTCCCTGTGCTTGGAGCTGAGGTCTGAAGGACACCACACTCTCTTCCACAGCAGGACTCATCAAGACAAGCTGCTTCCTGAGGTGCTTTGGAAATGGGATTCATTCTCATAGAACTTCTCTTACTTTTCAGCAATTTCCTGGGCATGCACATGCTGGGGGTTTTTTCAGTGGCCTTAAATGATCTGTTTGTGCACATCTGACTTCCCTGATATCACCCTTATATTGTCCCAAAGGATTAATTGAGTGCAAGATTCACTGTTACATTCTCTGCCCCTTAAAAAAGAGGCACAGTTTCCTACCCACACCACAGCTCCAGCAACAGCCAGGAATTACTAGTGTTTGATGATCTTTTGTTTCAAGACCTCCATCTCTTGTACTTTGAAATTGAAATTCCTTTGCCTGCAAGGCCCCCAGAATCTGACAGCTGACTTCTTGAACTTTCCTAAACTGCAACAGCAAAGAAGGTAAATCTATCAGCTCTGCCTCTTACAGTAATAGCATTTGCTAAGAGAGGGATAAAGAAAAAAAGCAAGCAGTGCTGGCAATGTCTGCTAAAACTACTGTCCTCGCCTTTTTTTTTTTTCCTCCATTAGTTGAATTAAANAGGAAAAGGAAATATTCTTAGAACAGAGAATCCTGATGCAACGAAGAGTTGTACTACCAGAGTTGTACTTCTAGGTTCAAAATTCCTCTACCCCTTTCCACTGGTGGCACAGAATAAGAACAGGTATTGACAGACATCAA
>VYZQ01022175.1:22617-37487 GCA_013400655.1 Mystacornis crossleyi
AAGAAGTGTACAAAATGGAGCAGTTCAAGTCTGGAAAGGCAAATATTGATATTACTGACAGAAAAAAAGGAATTAACTTGAGATCATATCAGCTCTTTTGCTGCCTCATAATATGCAAAGCCAGCCCCTTGGTCCATGTAGCCTTGACTGTGCACACAAGATCTGTTAACTTCAACTCTTTACACTATAAACTCACATTAACTTCAGCAGGGCATTTATCTCCACAGATGTAGTATTGTGGCAATAAAGATTGCAGTTCAGAGTTCCGGAGTTCTGATGACTCCAATAATGTATGTATTAAGTTTAGGAGTGGTGTAATTCTTTTTTGGATTGGGACCCAATATTAAAATCTCTTCATGAAAGAGACAGTTCCTTCCTGTGTTTTTATACCAGAGCCATGGTCTTTATCGCAGCTTTTATGAGCTGCTATAATTCAAAATTCAACTTCCCTAGATTGCAGCGTTTTCCTTTTCCTATTTTACTTTTGCATTTCATTTCACACGCTCTGCACAATCTACAGTGAATATGAACAACCGTGTTTGCCATAACAAAGGAAAACAGAAAAGCACCCTTGTCTGCAGCGGCGACCATTTCTGCCTGGATTGCCATTGATCCAGTGATATTTTTTCGCATCCATCCCTCCAGATTTATTCTTGAAAAAGCGATAACCAGTCAGAAGAGTTATCACCTTGTCTCCTTGTGGAAATGCATTGCCACCCGAGCCACAACTCATACAGCAAACATCAAGGCCAGAAGTGGAATATCTCTGAAGCTAAGAGGTAGGAACATTTCACCTAATGACAAAACAAAATCCACAACAAAATCCCATTACACAATTCTTGCTGAGATAGTTTTTTTCCTAATAATTTTTGCTCCAAAAGCAATTGGAGCCCATGTTGCTCACACCTGCATAATTAAACAAATCAGACAAAAACTACACTTTCCAATCGCTGTTATTCATCCACAACTTGCATTATGGATCACCACGTTCCAGCAATCAGTAGTGTGCTCTGTGTTGAACATTTGTTTCAAATGGAAATAGCTAAACCAAAATCAAAGGAACGTGTTATGTCTTTGATGTAGTTCCATACATTTGTTATGCTGGGAGGGCTAAGGCTGCTAGACCCAGCTGGTGTCAACGGATTGGTTAAATCCTCTTTCAGACTTTGTGGAAGGAACAATTGAATCCCTGTAGATATGGCCACAAACACTTTAATGATGTCACATTTTTCCAGCTATTCCATTGCCTGGTTTGTTTCCATTGTGTTTCTGGGAAAAGGCCTAAAGAAAAGAGCTGAGACCAGGATCCAGAGATGAGACAAAGTGAGCTCTTCCAAGTTGGATGGTTAATCACTGTGTCAGACTGGGGGTACCTGAGCAAGGCAACTTCCTGGTTGTTCTTCCCTTCTGTGACCAAAAAAGCAACACCACATGCTGTCTGTGGGAAGAAATGTCCCTGTATCTGACTACAAGATACAAAATTTTGGTGATGACTCCAGACAAATAATTAAGTTCTTAAACTACTAAACTTGTAATTACATCAGAGCTCACCTAAAACTTACAGAATAAGCCCAAAATATTTGCCGTCTCAGATCTGTCATAGCAAACATGCATGTTTTCCTGGGCAGAAGAAAAGTGAAGCTTGGGAAGCCATAAACTCTTCAAAGGCAGACGAGCTCCTGTCAGTGACACAGCATTATGAGCAGTAGAAAAAAACCAACAAAAAACCCCAACAAGCTTTTCTAAGGGAAAAAATAATAATTCACACAAGTGGCATAATTGTGTATAATATGTAACCACAGGAAATAACTACTTTGCCATGTTCACCCATTCAGAAAGGAGAAAATGGAAGTCACTCGAGCTAATCCTTTTTAGACTCGCACAGACTGCCTCCTGCTACAGCAGCTCTGGTTTTGTGCTGCCAGCTGTGAGTGCTGCTAAAGCACCGCCCTGAAAGCTGGGTTTAATTCGGGCACATGGAGCCTGTGCACACTGCTACAAGTGAAAAATGCCTTTCCCACACAGCGCTGCATTCAGCATTCAGAGGGCTGGGAATATTCCAGCTCCAGTGTGAGAACCACTTGTGCTTCCTCAGAAAGGAACACCATAGAGGTACGTGATATAATTAATGGGTTAGGTCAAGTTGGTTATCCTCCCCTGGTCATCCTGGAAAATGACACCAGAGTAAGGGAGAAAGTCAAGCATACAAGCTACATGGCAAAACAGGAAGAAAAGTTAAAGCACATGAAAAACAAATATGTATTGTGGAGCTTTAAAACCACTGACAACCCAGACAAATACTTTAAAGAGGTTAATAGATATAAATAAGACTTCATTTTTTATTTGGTTTGTTTGTACTTTGGGTTTTTGTTAAATGAATGTATTTGTTTGGGTTGGGTTGTTTTTGTTTTTTAAATACAGCTTCAAGGATATTTTGTTTCACTCCAACACAGAACCAAGCCAATTTTGAAGTGTAAAAATCTTTCATACATGGAACTTCCTCTACCACAGAGCTCTTGTCTGGTGTATCACATCACACCACAGTGCTTCAGAGCTTGGGATCTTACTAGAGTATCCGGTAAATGGATTAAATGGATCCATTAAATGGAGTTGGTTTTGGTGCTTCATAATCCTATCTAGACAATCAATACACACTTGCTTCTGACACAACTACTTTACAGAGTCTGCAACTGCTTTTGCACCAGGGCGATATTACCTACAAAATGCCTTACTCACTGAAGCATTTCTTCAACTCAGGCATAGCTTGTTAGGAGAGTGTGGATCCTGGCTCACAGTCTGCAGAAAATCCTGCCAGTAGTTGTAACTTTCTCCATGAGTTTTGTACATTTAAAGCCAGAAATCACTGAGCAACACTGCCAGGAACTCGGTCAGGATCAGCTTGAAGGTCTAGATTGCCAAGGGCTTTATTTTTTTTTTTTCAGTTCAATTTTAAAAGGGGAATTTATTATCTAGTATTTTAAGCCAGGGGTTTTTTTGTTTGGTTGGTTGGTTTTTTAAACAGCGCACTTTTTAAAATAGAATTATATCAGAGGAAAATAACTTTTGCAGAAGAAGTTAAAGAAATAATAATTTGTGTTTATGTGGTACTATGATTTATAATAAAATGTTAAAAGTGCTCTTGACATGGGAGCAGTTGAGCATGACAGAACAGCCACATGTTTTCTCAACAGTGATCACCATGGTCTGATAAAACAATTCCTTTACACACAGAAAGAGTGAACTCAGGAGAACAGCTAGGCAAAATAATGACCTTTATGTTATGTACCCACGGGAGAAGTAAGGAGGGGGAAAAAAAAGACACCATATCTCAGATAGCTGAGAAACAATCTGATTGTATTGCAGATCATTTTCAATACTTTGAAGAGAGGGTCATTTGGGCAATAGCTCTGTCAATGTATTGGAAGAATTAAGATGAGCAAAGACTGCTGTTTTTCTGTTCTTGCAACGCACAGCTCTCCATTTGAAACTCCGTCTGAAAAACATTCACTTATAGCTGTTCATAGCTAATGATCAGCAAAATCCTTCAACATTAAACAACATGGAAGAGAAGATCAACTTCCCTCCATTGAGAAACTTTTTGGTGGGTGCAGGTGGGGAGTCCCTTTGAAGGCTATTTAATGCTTCACTGCATTTATCACTTTAAAGAGGATTTCACTTCTAATTTTCTAACCCTAGAGGTGCAGCTTTTTTAAAACTGGGGATGTTCTTGGTTAGCTATCTTCTCTGCTACATATTTCATACAGAAATTTTGACTTGGCTAGAACCTCAAGCCCTTTAAACGCTGTGGCACTCAAGTGCTAATTCCTGTTGCATTATCTGAAAGCAAAGCTGGTTCACATATAAGGAAGTAGATCCATGAGAATCTGGATTCTTATGATCTCTACTCTAATGCGCACTGGAAGATGTCTGCTTTTCTGCTTTGTGAATTCTCAGTGTGTGCATGCACACCAAGAAACAACATTTAGTGCTGAGCTACCCTATGTACTAAAACAACCACACCATCGTGCACCTACTGCTTCCTGCCTGGAAAAAGGAGTATTTCCATCTTCCCTTTCCAAACCTATTTTTTCCCCATGGCCACATTAAAGAAGAAAACAGAACTTTAAGTGCCAGGTAGCACAAGGAATATCTCTCCAAACATGGATTTATTCCATCATAAACAAGCTCCTAGAGGTTTTTATAACACATTTTACATAGCAAGTGGATGCCTTGGGATCATCAGATTAGTTACTGTGGACCACAAAAGTGATTAATACCTATTGTCCTTAAATCTGAAAATAATATCTCTAATTAAGAGGATACTAAAATTAACCAGAGAATCATAATGTAACTCAGACTGGAGGGGACCCTCCAAGATGTCATGATGACCCAATCTCCTGCTCAAAGCTGAAGTAACTTCACTGTTGGATAAAATTCTTCATCTTTGTTTCAGTTAAGGTTTAACTTCTCTGAAGATGATTTCTAAGTTTACTGCATATCCTAATTAAGTACATAAGGTGTATAAACAGCCAAGGGATTTTAACCAGAATTTGTAAGTCGGATGGTTTTTTCAATGTAATGTTTTGATGAGAAGACCTGACACTATCCCATACTTTGTTTTATGTGTCGATATTGTGCTTTCAGGATTAACAACAGGACAAAAAGAAAATTGCATCCTGTCTTAAGCTTCCAAATCTGTGCACATCTCTAATAATCTTATTTCATCAGATTGTCTTTATTTAGCTTTTAAAATTAAAAGTTTACTACAACTGCATAAATCAGAGGTATCTATTTTCCTTTTGCAACTCATCAACAATTGGGTAAATCTGATGGAAATATGTTTGTCTTACCATTTTTCTTTAGAAAATTATTTTGTAGACAAAGAAGCACAAAACTTCTGCCATGCCATGAGGCTCTTTTTTAGAAAATGGAAGAACGTCCTATTGAAGCCGCATAGAAATGATCCTATTATATGTGAACCGTTTAGAGCACAGTGGTTTCCTAACAATTAGAGCTTTATGTGTTTTGTTCACAGCTTATATAAAAATTCTCAATAGACTATTTGCCCTCGCCTTCTCCCACAGAAAGTTTGAAAAGACATCAGCAAAGATTCTTTATGGCATCTAATTTATTCTCTTGAAATTACCTGCAATTCCTTAGTAAAAGAGACGTTTCCAAATGAATTATCTCTCTGCCAATTACAACCTCTCTCATCATGTTCTGGCTCTGCAAGAGCACCAACATGACAACTTCTCCCAGCTAGGAAAAAAGGCAATGTGGGTTTTTCTTATGGCAGTTTGATTTTGTTTCTAAATTCACAAGTCAGCCTTTGTGAACTGTATCCAGAACTCAGGGTAGAAGTGCTTTGTTTTACAGTTCTCTGTAATACACCTTTGAAGACCACAGAAGCGTGGAAATAGGGAGATGGTGGTGATCTCTCTCCCATAAAGCAGCTAATTACATGATCATCTTGAACTCTCTGAAGTCAATTACAGTAATTACTGCAACTGTTGTGTTGTCATATTTCATTTGGAACAAAATTGTAGCATGAGAGAAAACTGCCGAATGTGGTGCTCCAGACTTTTCCCACTTTACAGAAATGTGTTTAAGATGAAAGGTCCTGTCCAGCCCCTTAAGTGTCCGTGAGCTGCAGAGGCACAGTCCCTTGTGCCAGTGACCCTGCTCATGGGGACCCCTGTGAAATGGAGTGACATTCAGCACAGGCAGAAGGCTCAACTCGTGTCTCACAGCCAGCCCCAGCAGTACAGAGAGTACAGCAAAGGAGGCAGCACTGCCCAGGAGGCAGCCTGGGAGTCCGTTTCACTTTGCTGTAGCACTGTAGCAAGAAGCAGCTTTTCACAGAGTCGCCTCACACATTCCCTTCCACACCCTTCTGCCAGGGGCCCTGTGCAATAGGAGAAACTCAGCCGTCACTGCAGGCAACCACTGATTCCCAACACAGGAAATCCCACTGGAGAGAAACTTTCCTGTCCTCAAGAGGTTTTCTTGAATAAGAAAAAAAAATTATAATACAAGGTTAAACTCAGCTTCATCCTGATGGAACTATTTATCTGTCATACAACGATAGGTATATTCTCCAGGAACTGCTTTTTTTAAGGGCACATACACAAGCTATTTCCTCACTACAGTGAGGATGTCCAAATAAATCTCTTACAGGCAAGTAATAGGAAATATTTCAGCTCCAGATGACTACACTCGACTATTTCCCAACCTTCAGGAAAGCCAGTGAATGTCTAAAAGTATTAGCACTTTGAAAAGAACAAAGAGAGAGAAGTTTACAAAACACAGCGGTAACAACCTCTGCATTAGCCCTCTGTTCTAACTTCAAACACAAACTCTTCTAATAGTCAGTACCACACAAAATGTGTCACACTGTATTGTGATTCTGAGTTTTGCTTCCTTGGGACAGGATACAGATGGTGATACAGGCAGCAATTTTTCTGTGCTTTAAGGTGCCATAAATATTTAAGGCTCTCTCCTGTAACTGCCTACCTCAGGAAAGGCTGAGCAGATTCTCCAAGGAGCAATACTGAGACAGATAAACTGTGAGCCATGCTGAGGGACCTGCAAGTTGCATTTTGATTTTAACACAGCTGTGGTCACTAGAAGTTTGCTGGAACAATGTACATAGGGCATGGCAAAAATTCTTTGAAAAACTGTTGCACAGAGCATCCTTTGTGCCCCATCAAGCCTCTTAAGCACTAGCCCTTATTCAAGACCTACATAACCTCCCAGGATAACAGTGTCAGACCAGCACAGGCAGAACTTGGATTTGATACCATTCGCCTTCTGCATGCCAGACCTACTCCAGTCAAGGTTAAGAAGAGAGCAAGGCTAAAACCCCTCTCATGTTACAGTTCACTTCTTAGTCCCCATCTTCATGTGCAGCAGGCGTGTCAGACAGGCAGGATAAGGCAAGAGATGTCAGCAGGGCTTTGCTTGCAGATGGCATTGTCCAAGACTAATGAAGAACATTATTTTGTAAGGAATTATAGAGAAACCTCAAAACTGATAGTGGTTTTTTTTGTGCTGACTTCAAGTGATCAGGATTTCATGCTTTAAGTCTCAAAGATAACATAAAATATTGAGGAAAAAAAATCGGAACCATTGCAAATTAACAAATTCTGTCTGTAATGTTAGATGAGGTAGGTGGCATTACCACTTTTCCTAAGAAAACTCAGGAACTTCATCTGGCTTTTTCACTACTCCTGAAGACATTGGCAGTGGAAGGGCTACTTTTTTGGTGGTGTTTTTGTCCTTATCCATATAACTCTTTTGGGATTACCTCTGTCTTAACTGCTGAAGAGAGCATGAACAGATAAGGACAATGCAGCACCTTTATACTGATATACATGATAAAATAAATAGTTTTCATTTCACAGAGTTAAATGTATTCCATGTTCTCACAATGACTACTTAATAGTTTTGGGACTCTGTGTGTGTTTCCCTTAGAAGAGAAAAGCAGAATGCACTACACCATTTTTTTCTCCTCCTGGATCTAATTATTCTCTAATTTAAATGCAAAGGCCAATCCAGGTTGCTCTTGAGACACTGTGGGACTCTATTAGGATCTTTTACATTAAGACTTTTTATGATAACGATTATATGATAAAGAGCATCTGGAGTCTAACACAATATTAACGCTATTTCTTAAAGGTGCAACCCTGTTTTTTCCCAATTTAACACTCACCTTGGCTGCACTTACACAGCCTAGCTTAAGGGAAGAGGATCTTTTCTTCCAAGGAGCCTGTATCAGTTATGACAATATCAGAAAAGCCTGGTTCAGGGACAACACCAACTTTAACATCTGTTGGACACAAAGTTCTGGATCTTCAGACTCAGTTGAGCTAACTCCCTACTGTTCCAGTATCTTTTACACAGAAATGGCCTACTGTTTTCCTTATGCAATTTGAAAAATAATATCATTAAAATCTTGAGACAGCCCCAAAAAGGACTCCTGGGCATGCGTGCTGAAACACAGCTTTTCATTCCAGCCCTTCCTAAAACCTCCATGCAGGGAGACGCTGATGAGAATTGTGCCCATTTGTAAAATGAACACGGCCGAGCATCTTTTGTGGGAACCTTTCATCTGTCCGGAGGAAAGCTGAACATATCCATGACCTCAGAAATCAGGGAGTCAGGTAGAACACAGGAAAGGTGAGGTTCTGTTTTCATTAAGCAGATTCCCCAGAGTCTGAGACATTAAAGACCACACTTTGTTGCTGACTATCAGTTTGGGCTTTCACTTTACTGTACTGTATTACAATTCAATGGAAACAGATTATGCAACATTAAGAACAATCTCAATTTTTTATTTATAAGTAGGAAAAACCCCAGAATTATGATAATGTTATGATCTCCTTCTGCACACAAGTAGCTTACAGATAAAGAAACAAAACATTCAAAGTAGGCAGCAAAAGACAAAGCTCCGGATTTTCACCTGCAGTGTTTGAAGTCCCAAAAGTGTCTGGATTTATCCACAATTTACTTCTTCCAATAATTCTCTCATATATTTCATGCCACTGCACAGGTATCTATCTATGTACCTACCCAATTAACAGAGACGAGCACTTAGAAGATTAGATTTTGAAAGATTCAACTTCAAAAAGAGCTTGAAAAGCACAGTTTTTACTCTAGCTAGTTGAAAAGGTCTAACTCCATTCCTTACTCTTTTTTCAAGTATAGTACAAACTTTTTGTTTCTCTTTTTGATGAAATATTAAACATATATGTGAAGGAAAGTATCAGGAATACGAAAACGCTTAAAGAATTTTCTCCTAATCATTAGATAATACAATTTTAATAATTTTATTCCACTACCACACTACTGCAACTGCACCATATCTGTAAAGAAAGCAGCAGGATAAAAGAACAAAGCCACTTCGCATTTTCCCATGCTGAGCTATTATTGTTCATCTGTGCCTTTTTGCTTTACCAATAAACCAGCAATCTACACATCTATACCTGTTATATCAACATAAACTTATCACAAACAGAACAGTTCCACTGATTACTGAGTACAGTGTCCATACAGGAAAGCAGAGTGTTTTTCTGCATCCCTGTATCTCTGAGATGAGCTCCATAGCCCACAGGCTACGTTACAAGAGGAAGGGCACTTCCCAGTCTGAGACAGAGTTTCAATCTATAATTAATGTACACATAAATGCCTCATTATTTCTGCACAGACTTCAGAAGACATTTTAACTGCACATTTTTAACCACGTAGGGCCTATTAGCCAGCAAACTGAAGCACAATAGCAAGAAACATCTGTCCTTGGTGTTCTGGAGCTGAAAATGCTCACTGAGGCCACCCCTAACAAAGGAACGAAGCAGCTGAGTACTTACTGCCATGAGTCTCTTGTCTCATGGTGCATTTTCTGATTCTCTTGATGTAAAACTAATTCACATGGTCTCAGGTTCATGCTCCATTTTATTTTTATCTCTTACATTCAGTGAGTGAAACCAATAATATGCATTTTGATTTTGATTATTTTACTAGTGCTTTGTGAGGCTGTTCATACACTTCCCAAGAAATTACACGTAACTGGGGAGGAGCGAGAGCAGTAATCTCTTAGGAATGCTTTCAAAGGGAGGGAGCTATCACGTGAGACCAAAGACTACAAAAGATTACTACAATAAAATGTAAAATTCTGGTATCATCTCATTTAAATCAGAATAAATTTTATTGGTTTATAGGTCTAAATTATTTACTCAGTTTAGAGGATTTCCATAATCCAAGATAGTGACAACAAAGAAAACAAAAAACCCTCAGCATACTGAAAATATCTGACCATCATTTAGATGCAGTCATTCTCTACAGAAATTAATGTAGCCTCAAGAAGAACAAGAGTGCTCAAATTTATGTTACAGGTATCCTTTGCTTTCCAAAGTCAGAGCAGACCATTAAATGTGACTCTATAAAACCAATATCCAAAGTTGCATTGCTTCTTAAAGAACAAGGATGGAATTTTGCTCTGGAAAAGTAAACCCCACCTTTTTTATACCTTCCAATTTTTCATTCCACTAGATGTCAAAATGAATATAAGAATCTTTCAGAAGCCAGTTTCAACTTTTAACTAAATTGAACTCTCAGGGTTAGAAGTAGGCAAAGGACCAGCATTATTAGGTTTTTTTTGGTTAAATCACATTTTTGATAGGATTTCCTGACACTGAAAATTCAGATTCTTGGATTTGCTTTATATATGGCTTGTCTGTTCACTATGATATTTACATAAACCACTTTAAAAAATTATTTTTAGGGGGAAGACACTAGAATAAGTAATCAATCTACGATTTATATTGTATTATTAGAAGAATGACCAGGCTTTATAAGGATTATAGGGTATATACTGAGAACCATGGCCCATTGTTCTCAATGTGCCCATTATAATCTAGGTTATTAAGGATTTACTATTCCATTGCCACCTATAGTTATAGACAATCTGCTTCCCTGCACTTTCCAGGAGCTGGTTGATACTCTTTGACAGAATTCCTACCCTTAGGATTGATGAAATATCTGAAACACCCAAAAAATTTAACCAAGTGTTTCCTGATTTGTATTTATTGCTGTTCTCATACTTACAGGACTGTGCAGTTCCATGAAACAAAATGAACCTATGTTTGTGTGATTTTGGTTCAGGATTTTTGAGTGGAGGAAAACTAAAGAAGTCAGAATGTCAGCTCTGTCATTCAGGATTCAAAATTGTCATTGCAAAGCATCTGAAATTCTTTATATCATGTGGTGATAGTCTCAGATAGAAAATCTCAGAGAATTTTAAATAGTCTTTTACTTGAAATACTCATTATTTTTAACATTTTCTTTTTCAACAGTTTGTTATTTCCTGCATGCAATAAACTGCAAGGTCGTCCAATTTACAAATCAATTGTCAATGTCCTTGAAAAATTTTAAGGGGCTTTTTTTGTGTCTTCACTTTAACCCTGCCTGCTTAGGGAAGAACCACAAAACCTAGAGAACCACTTCCCAAAGGAAAGAAAAGCCAAAACAATGAAACGTACAGCAGAAGGTAGAACCTCTGGCAAGGGACTCTCAGAATCTGGTACATTCTTCAGGCAGTCGAGGGTAATCTGCATTCCAATGTCATGTGTTTGACTGGGGACAGCCAGGCACAGTGATGACTTTCTCTGCCAATCAAGGTGAGAGGCAGTTCAAAGGGAAATCTTTTTTCCAATTACACACCATTAGGAGTGGGGTCAGTGATAGGCTTAATCCTTCCCGTGCCCTACACAAAGCATTCTCTGGGTTTTGTCATTTCTGACCATTTCCCATCCGCAAGTGGCACATGGACAGAGTTCCAGTCTGGAAAGAGGCAAGATCAAGATTACGTTAAGGGGCTAAATCTAAGTCCACGTTTAAAGAGTGGTTATACTGTACTGAAGGTAGAGCCAGAAGTATTGCTTTGGGTTTTTTAGTGAGTTACCAGTTGATTTCACAGGATCAGACCTCAAAATTTAAAAACAATCCTTCTCTAGTCTTCCTGTCTCCCTCTCCCTTCACAGCCCACAGTCTTCTGGGAAAATGATCATAGAATCACAGATTTTTTGGGTTGGAAAAGCCTTCTGAGCTCATGAGCCCAACTGTTCCCCCAGCATTGCCAAGACCACCACAAACCCATGTCTCCAAGTGCCACATCTACACCTCTTTTAAAACCCTGAAGGGATGATGACTCCACCACTTCTCTGGGCAGCCTGTGCCAGTGCTTGATAACCTGTTTGGTGAGGAAATATTTCCTAATAGCCAATCTAAACCTCCCCAGGCAAATCTTGAGGCCATTCCCGCTTGTCCTATCACTTGCTACTTGGTACCTACACCTCGCCTACCACCTCCTGTCAGGGAGTTTTGGAGAGTGATAAGGTCTCCCCCAGCCTCACTTCTCCAGGCTAAAGAACCCCAGCCTTCTCAGCCGCTCCTCATTAAATTTGTGCTCTAGACCCTTCACCAGCAGCATTGCTCTTATGTAACAACAAACTCTGAAATAAGATATGTAGTTATTAAGACCAAAAGGGATAATTAGACCATTTTACCCTGACCTTTCATAAGCCATGTCAAATATTTTTCACCAGTTGCTCGTGCACTGGGGCTTAATAATTTGGTTTTGATTAAAAGAGGCCATCTAGTAGATGTACACATGGAAAAAACTGACCAGCTCTATTACGGGATAGCAGTGCCTGAACAGTTAGTAAGCCTTGTTGTTATAGTTATGATTTATTTCTAGTCAGTCTTTCCAGTTTTAATGATAACTCCAGTTTCCATGGCTCTGTGCTACAGCAACTGTAAGTAGATGTTTCCAGAACAAAAATTCATTTAGGACCTCAAAGTAAATGCTACTGCTATAGACTTGAACATTTTTGATGTGTGGTTAAATGTGCCAGTGGGATGGAGCAGCTTTGGGTTGTGGCAGTACAACTCCTGGCATTTTCATTTCTTACTACATGGGATTGCACCTGTGTATGGCAAACGCCTAACGAGTCCTCTGAGAAAACAAGCTGAACCTATTGTACAGCCCTTATACACAAAGCATGGCTTCTGCTTGTGGACTCCATCAGTCTGATACAGATTTAAGCAATTTATGCTGTGGTACATTTCCAAAGCTTCTGGAGACCACTCCATTACACAGACACATTTCCATTGCCCTATAATCCTATCAGGACTACTCTATCCTCTAATGATACTACAGCAAACCATGTTGTTGTTTGGTCTTGCCTTTATTAGACCTTAAAATACAAGACCATTTCGTGAATTGAGAAAAGTTTGTTCTTTGTATGTTGTTTACTCAACTTTAAAATAAATGAAAACTAGATTAGTGTGATGTACTCCTTTATTTTTTGGTTGGGCAGCTGTTTTCACAGCTAAGACTTTTATTTCACATTAGCACGCAGAGAACAGCACTCATGCAGTCAGTACGCTGCAAAATCGGGTAACAATTTCTTTTTAAGCAAGATCAGGCAAAGTCCAAAACCCGAGACTGCTGCACATTTTCTAGTATGAGGGTGTATCACCTGTGTGTGTACCTTTCCATGCCAATGGTAGGAAAAAAGGGTTAACAAGTAGCAACCACATAAAGGAAGCCCTTGCACTTAGTAATGCTCCATAAAGACCATGCACACGGCTTTAGGTGAAGGAAGGTTTTACATATAAGAGCTAAATACCCAACAACCTGAAAGTTTTCAGTCAGCGGGTCTAAAATGAAAAACAAACAAAAAAATATCCAACACCAAGTTCATGAACTTCTTTTCTTCAGTGAAACTAACAGATGGTTCATTCAGTGGCATAGCAGCTATTTACCTGTCCTTTATGGAAACAGTGGCTGACAAGTTCTCCCACAGCTGAACAGCTGCTTCTCAACTGCCTCTAACCCAGAAGTTAGACTGGCACTGGGGACTAATGAAAAAAGATGTGATCAAAGACCTGTTGTTACAGCCACAGTGCTTTCCTACAGACATCTGAAGGGTTTACTCCAGGTACCAAAAAAAGGACTGCTAACACAAGTGCTTGTCCTCTTCAAGCTAAACAGTCACTACCAAAGCACTGTGGAGTGGAAGATTAAAGAGGACAGCAGAGGACTTTTCTGGAATGCCTAGGGAACAGCAAAATCTGTGAGGAAGAAATCTAGTCAGAAAGGGAAAATATTTGTTTGACACAGGGAGTAGAAGAAGAATCACTGAAGCTGCTTGAACCAATTTCTCAGTGTTAACAAACTATACTGAGGAAACAAAGATTTATGGATATCATGGACATCCAAAGAAAATAGGGTTCGATCGGACATTCAGAGGTCCTGCAAGCACACCACTTTTCCCTGACATTTTCTTTTCCTTTAGGACTTGTACTGACAGAGAATTCCTGACTGGTAACCTATTTCATTGCTTCTTTATCCTTAAAATTAGGAGGCTTTCCCCAACGTCTGGGTTGATACTTTCTTGCAAAAATTTACTGCTTTTCCATCCATACAACACAGACTATTCCTTGCTCTTTCCAGCACCTTGTTACCTATTTCAACACTGCTCTTACGTACTCTTTGGACTTATTAGTTCAAAATAAAAGCAGTCCTTGCTTTCTCAAACAAGCTCCCATAAAGGCAGCTCAGCATTCTGCTGCAGCTCACGTGGCCCAACGAATAAATAAATGATAAAGACATTTGCCCAGCCATGTCTCCTGGTGATTCTGCATGGATGTGCTGCCCTCATGCACTTTGGAGGGTGATGTTTTATTGTGATATCAGGCATGTAACTCAGAATTACTGATACCAAACAAGATGCTAAAGGTACCAGATGCTAAAGGTACCCAGAGACATCTGTGACACCAACACGTGCCCTTCACATCTCGGCTCTGCTGGCTCTGCCCTGTCCCTTTGCCTGAACATGGACAACAAAACAGAAAGGTCTTTTCTGCTCTGTTGTAGTGTGCAAGGCCACTGCAGTTGGGCCAGCAAACCCAGGAACAAAGAAAGTCTTGTGGTGGGATGACCCCAAAGTTGGTACACCCCCCTAAGTTTAGAGTGAGTTCCATGGGTTCATTGACTTTATTATTTAAATGTATGTACTTTCCATACTTCTGATTAGCCCGCTGGCCTATGCCCTTTTACCCCTTATTTAGTCGCCACCTGGAAAATTCTTTTCGCCTGGTTCTCCCATTGGTTGTTACCCTCTGCTCTTCCCCTCCTGCCTCCCCATTGAACACTGTACCCTTTCCCACCCCCCTCCCTCAGACCATTGAATCGGATGCTCTGCCCGCCCTCCTTTTTCCATATATAAGCCTATACCCTTGTCCGTGATTTTGTCTTCCGTTCCTAGATATGTTCATGCTTGGAGGCTCAATAAACCCTGTTGCTGGAA
>VYZQ01022178.1:4242-37092 GCA_013400655.1 Mystacornis crossleyi
CAATTTGCTTTGACTCCAAAAGGTGGAGAAAGCCTTGGTAGATGGCCTGAGGATGGCCTGAGGATGGCCTGAGGATGGCCCGAGGCTGGCCTGAGTGTTTAATTCTTTTGGGGAGTGACTTGAGTGTCACCACCATGCTCCAGTCTTTGATAAGAAAGCTTAGAAAACATTTGGGCAGTTTAGCTCTTTTGAAAGAATTGGCCTGCTTTGTCGTTCTTTCTCCCTCACCCTCCACTATTCAAACAGTGGAAGCTCAGAGGTGCTGATAGTCATTCCTGAGAAATACTGAAGAATGGGTAAAGTGACAAAACGCAGAAGTCGAGGGAATAAGGAAAAGAACTTACTGAGACATTATAAAGAAATTTCTTTCTCTTAAATTTCCGGGAAAACTGGAAAAAATTCTCTGTATTCTGTAAAGATAACAAGCAGAAGAGTTCGACGTTTTGCTCATGAAAACTGAATTTACTGCTACGGGGAAGGAGAGACTGTGTGGACCAAAAGCACTAAACTGGCACACACAACTGAAATCCTGTAAAAACACGATCCCAACTGGAAACATGGAGGAGGATGCAGGACATGAGGAACACCCAGCTGAGGCTGTTGCATGGAGCATTTTCTCTGTGACTCCAGTTCATTAGAGAGAAAGCAATGATTTAAACTACCTAGCCAACCTCTTCCAGAGCTATAGTTTATAACCATAAATCAGGCATGTGACTACCTGGAGGCACTGGGAGTTTGCTGTTGCACTGCGTTACGGAGCTGGGAGGGAAGGAGAGTTCCTATTATTGGATCCTGCAGCAGACATTGGTGCTTGAAATTTCCACTTACACTACATTAGCTCGAGGCAGTTCATTTGCTAAAATAAAAGAAACAAAGTGTAAAATATTCACTGACTTGCTCAACAAAGCAATCAACGAAAGGGAGAAAGAGGGGGAGAGAGAGAGGAGGGAGCAGTCCCCCCTCCCTGCTATCACACTGTTGATAAATACCATTAATGTTTAAAATTATCTCAGCCATTCGGTTTAAATTTAAAAGTATTAGTGGCATTATCAGTCTGTCTATCCATGTCCCTTTATTTTGTCTGTCTCCTACTTCTATTTTGTGTGAAATTTCAAGAGATGAATCCCATTTTCTATTAATTCAATGGCTGTCATCTTGCATTGCATCATGTAACCCGGATCACAACAATGAAATCTAAGGGCTTAAATTAATAATATTGCAACGCATCACTTTGCAAAGAGTCCTGCTCATCCCTCTCCAGCCATCTCAGGTGCTTTGCCCTCCAGTCTCTGCTTTCCCTGGCAGCTCTGGGTGGGATTGCACCTGCACAGAAGCAAACAATCCATAATTGGTGACTGAATCCTCCGACTTGGTGCTGGATGGCGTTGCTTTAATAGGGTGTTGAGGTTTAACAAGATGTTTTTGCTTAAAAAATAAAATAGTTGGGGAAAAAGCTTCAGGGAATACGAGATCTGTGTTCTCTGAGTGGCATTTTCCACACCTACAAATATATGCTGACAGGTAACTCTATTGCATTACAATTGCCTTACATACAATGTCAGCTAAAGCTACATGGAAAGTCAGCATCTTGGAGCACCTCTGCATCATGAAACAGCTGAGAGAGGTGGTTAACTATTACAAGTTCAGCTGTAATTTCATTAGAGCCACTAATTCGTAAATAGGAAAGGCAAAAAAAAAAAAAACCAAAAAACGGCCAAGATTAAGTGCAAGTAAATCATCAGAACCACTGCAAATTCAGGAAGGAATAAAACATTCTGCCTAAAGGAAAATGCACGAGATCAAAAATACATCCTCTCCAACATTTACTGTTGTTATTCAGGCATGTCTCCTATTATGTTTTGTCATGTAGAAGCAAATCCACTCGCAGGGATCTACAGCTTTAGTTTGGGAGTATTTCCTAAAAGAAGGGATAAAAAAAGAAATACGGCCAGGAGCTCTTCGGCGGCCAGGCTGAATGATCAGAAACAGATGTTCAGCTGGGAGTGCCCACCTCGTTCTCCCCTTCCCTGCGAGCTTGGAGGAGCTGTGGGAATATTCCTCAGACTCTGTGCCCCGGCAAACAGACGAAGGCCTGGGTCAGCAGATAGGCACGGGATGAGAGGGGATTCATCAGGCAGCTGCAAATTGGCAAAGAAGTTCCAGCCCAACCTGCTGAGTGTAAATGCAAATTTACCACCTTTGGAGCCGCCTCATTGTACAGCTATTGATTTATGCTTGAATGGGAGTTCAAAAAAAAAAAAAAAGTTGTCTTTTGAAGCCTCGCTATCTGAGCACGGCTCCTTTGTCCAGGTGTCTTGGGGATCTCTCGCTGCAATTTTGATCTTTGTATTCCAAAAGCCTTAGAGAGTCAATTCAGGTAACTTAAAAGTGAGATATAATCAGAAAGGATTTGGAAATAAAGTCTTTGCCTTGTCACATTAATGCGGCCCTATCAAGTGGCAGTTTATCAAGAGGCAGCTCACAAGGTTTTAATGAGCATGCTGCCTGTTCTTGTACAATACTAATTAATCCCATTTTTTCACACTGGTGTGATTGCTTCATGAAACCCGCATTGTTTTATGCTCAGCAGCAAAGCGGGCTCTCACTGATTAAATCTCCTTCCCAGAGCTGGAGCCTGACAACTGAATTATACCTTGCTCAAAATAATAATGGGTATCAGCTAATAAATACGGTTTAACACACACAAAACTATGCAGCCAAAATCACACCACAAAATAGGAGTTTGACTTATAGGCACAGCAGTGTTTCATTAAACATCTGTATTATAATTCACTGGTTTTCCAACTGATGTAATAACTTAATTGATGAGAACAAAGACAAGCTTATTTATTCACCCAATTGCTTGCTTCTTGACTAACGTTTTTCCTTGGCGTTATTGTGGAAATAAATATGCAATATTCTTTTTATAGAAGTCTAATTTAGGCCCTTTTTTTCCCCTATTGAGAAGTCAACATCACAATCTGTTTCTGACAAGTTCTTGCTGCAGTGAAGCAAACCGCATTATGATAAGACAGCGGCGCGTTGTTTACCCTAATGTTCAGACATTCCAGCAAAGGTGAGAGAGGTGTGATGCTTCAGGCAGTTAATAATGAATAATTGTCTGCAAATTTACATTACAGGGTTCAAAAAGCTTGTTTTCTCTCTTTTTCCCTTCCCCGCTCTCCCACATGATTTAAAGCTGCTTCCACCTCAGCCGGGGAAGGGAGAGCTGCAAAGTGCTAATGAGAACAGCAGCCCTTCCCTCTGCAAGACCAAATCAAATTAGGGATGTCGCAGATGTAAAATAATTCGGGGGAAGTAAAAAATATTTCTTTCTCCGGCTGACAAATAGAACAAATTGTGACTTTTTTCGCTCTTTTACACGTGGCAGAATAAGGTGGTCAAAACTTAAAGTCTCGTTTTGCTGAAGAACCTCTGAAAAGAGACTTTGCCACTCAGGATTTCCTTCAAGAAGCGCTCCCCACCGTCAATAAAGCAGGAAAGCCATCATTAACCTTGGGTTTAATATAGATTTATATATGGAGCTTTGGATGCCCTGGGAGAAACTGTGTATTATTTATCTCTCATTTGTAACAGTGCCAGCAAAGTATGAGGAATTTTACAGCTGGATCTAAAGGAATAAAGGGCAGGATTTTCAGGGTAGAAAGAAGAGTCCCATCTCCAGCCTCTCCAGTATCATTAACTGAATTTTGCAGCTGCATTTAGCGGGAGAAAAAGGAGTAGAAATTTCAAAAATACGTAATATTTATCCCCACCATCACCTTCTGAAATATTTACAGTCTGAGGAGTCTCTGGCAAGAGTTAGACCAACAGAAAAAAGCCCTTCCAGGATAAAAATATTTTCTATTAATTGCTGCCATGTAAGTTTTTGCACTGGACTTTGTTGTTGTTAAAAATATTGATAAAACTAGAGTTTCTAGAGATTTAAGAATTACTTAAGAATTCTTAAATTTAAGACTTTAATAAGAATTACTCTGGGCCCTTACAAGAAGAAAGCTCAAAGAGTAAATTGGAAGAGGCCATTCAATGGGAAGGTGCTACCGGATGAGGCTCGGACTAAGTTAAAAGCAAAATAACAGTTTTAAAGTTGTCCTGCTTTTTGCTGGAATCCCCCAAACAAGGAACGAGACAGCTTAAAAAATATAAGCAATGAAAAAAAAAAAAATCCCGGTATTTTCAATTATTCCAATTTCACTGCAGGTGCTGTAATATCAGCATTTAACTGAGTCTCTCCAGCCCCCATCTGCATCTCCAGCTGATGCAGAGACCCCCGAGGATCTGCTCCAGGAGTGGCTGTACCGGGCCGCGGTCCCTCCCCTGTGGCACTGCCCCGTTATCCCACGGGGAATGTGCCCCACTCTGCCCCGTTATCCCATAGGGAATGTGCCCCTCTCTGCCCCGTTATTCCAGAGGGAGTGTGCCCCTCTCTGCCCCGTTATCCCAGGGGGAGTGTGCCCCTCTCTACCCCTCTCTGCCCCGTTATCCCACAGGGAATGTNTGGGGAATCGGGCACTAAATCTATCCCACAAATATCATAACTCCCTGACAGATCCAGCTATAATTAGATCGTGACCTATGTCTGATATTAGAACTCAATTTGTAGAATTGATGTGCCATATGAAATAAAAAGAATTAAAGGGAATAATTAATTCCTATTAGGAAAAACAATATTAAACCATCTGCAAGGATGACTTCTCCATGTACAAGTACCACACATACTGGCATAAAAATGCCCAAACAACTTATTTATGCTTTTATTTATAAAAATACATGAAAGACACTTTTGGGGCCCAGATGCAAACTATTTTTAAAAATTTGCTAGTAAGAGCAGAAGAATTTGAGTCTATCCCTGTATAAAATAGCTACTAAATTATTTTCTAATAATTCTGTTCAGTTAAAAAAAAAAAAAAACAACAACTCAACCCTTTCTCTTCTCCTAGAGAATCTAATTATTCAGTGACAGCAGTTGGCTGACTTGGGCACAACACAACATGTCAATTTTCAGTTGCTTACACAGTATCACAGAAACTGTTAGAAATTGTTTTGAAATCTGGCATACTTTGCAGTCATCCTAATTCCTCCAAGTGAGCCAAACCTGATTACATTTGGCTCACCCACAAAAGATCTGCAAGATGAGGAGAAGAACTCAAAAGATGAGGAAAGAGGCTCAAAAAAAATCAACAAGATTTCTTCCTCCCCGCTGCCTTCAGCTCTGCTTGGTGCAACAGCAACTCCCCATCCGTGTGAAAAGGGACGGATTGGAGCTTTCTAAACTAACCTCAAATTGCCAAAAAAAATTTTTTTTTTTTAAATTTTAGAAATATTTAAGTGGCATCTAGAGAAGGCGATCAGAATTTCCTGGAGCAATTTAAGAGACTGAGGAGAGACCCATCACTGTCTGCAGCTCCGGTCCCTGCTCTGGTGACCCAGGGTACGGCTGGAGCTGTGCCAGGGCAGGGGTAGGTTGGGTATCAGGGAAAGGTTCTTCCCCCAGAGGGTGCTGGGCACTGCCCAGGCTCCCCAGGGAATGGTCCTGGCCCTGAGGCTACCAGAGCTCCAGGGGCGTTTGGGCAGCACTGCCAGGGATGCCCAGGGTGGGATTTTGGGGCGTCTGTTGCACTGGATGATCCCTGTGGATCCCTTCCCGCTCAGAGTATTTATAATTCAATAAATCCCCTCCTTCAGGGACAGTTGATAATTACCCACTCATTAACTCTGCCCGGTTCCCACCTGAAGCCCCACACCAGCCAGAGCCAGCCCCCAGGTGCAGCGCCAGCCCGACCACAGCGTCCTCACCCGGGATTTTTGGAACGCAGCAGCTTTGGAACGTGGCAAACGCCTGGTGAGAGCAGGAAAGGGTTCCAAGCCTGGGCAGGAGCCCGGGGCCACAGGGACGTAACGCAGGATTCCACCAGCTCCTGCCTCTTCCCACAAGGACCGCCCTGCCGGCCCAGCCTCTGCGCTGCTCCCTCAAAGGCCTGCTCATTAAGCTCTGCCTCTGATTACAAATTAATTTAGTGGCTGTCGTGGTTGTCCTTCAGCTCAGGTTCCAGCCGCCACATTGGCTTTCCTCTTGGATTTATGCAGAAGACGTTTGTGTTGGTGACAAAGTACTAATATTTTTCTCAGCTGCCAAAAATATGCAGCTCTAAGTGTGGCAGCACAGACCAAAACTCCCTTTTCTAATATGAGGTTAAAAAAAAAAAAAAGCTTTCTTATCTGTAGTGCAAGGAAATTTAATTCAGTCCCTTTAAATTGCAACTACAAGATTCTAAGAGGTTTTTTTTTTTATTGGATTCTTTGTTTGATAGACCAATGGAAAAAATGTGAGTGCCATTATTCAAATGTTTGTGGGCCCTTTTAGCTAATGGACTCCAATCTATAATTCTGCACTTGTCAACAAGATAGTTCTTCAATCATATTAAGACTGCATAACTCAGATCTGTCCAAATCTTCCAGGACTCCACTCGGCAAAGCAAATAACATTTCCCCAGGGAGGAAAGCACGGCCTCATAACATCCAGTTCCCAGGTTCTCTCCATGTTTTCCTGATTTTTTTTTTTTGGAATGGAGACAGATTTCTTGTAGGTGTGGCCCCTTTTACAGAAAGCCAAGCCCCCCTCCATGCACACACAGTGAAATACTCCAAATAGTGAAACTTTAGGGCAATTATCTGTGCTCTCTGAAATAATACGAGTTTGTTTTTTTTTTTCACACGAGGCTTTCAGAGCAAAGTCTGTGCCTAATAAGCAGCTTATAAGGTAAATAGTTCCAAAGTTGACTCACATTTATATCTTTACAGAAGCTTGCCTCTCCCTTTCCATGTTGTATTATTAAATGAAGAGCTGAGCTAACCAGAAAGAGTTTTTGCATGAATTAAAATGTGGACATTTTTAAAGAGGTTTCATAACTCTGCTTCTCTTTGAGGGCCCACCTGGGGGACGACCAGCTGTGCCTGGGGGTCTCTGGCCCAGCGAGTCCTGCTCGAGGCCCACAGCCCAGCCAGGCCCCTGCACAGGGCATCAGTGCGGGCAGATATTTCGAATTATAACACACTTTACAGCGTTTCCCACCACGGAAAGCAACATTTAGCATTTGAAACTCAACGTAAAAAAAATACCTCCAGACTTTCTGCAATGTCTTTTGATGCATCCCTCCTATGGTCCTCTGTACCCCTGACAGGGATCAAACCGTGCTGATTAAATCAGGTGCTTGTTATAATTACATTTCTAGATAATTGTGCTTCTGGAACACGACACACAAAGTTGTTGTGTGCTTTACCTGCTATTTTTTTTGATTGTGCTGGTATAGAAAGAGCATTCTTATTTTTTTTACATTACTCCCTCAAAGCACTTACTAAAATAAACTCAAAGGAGCCAACAAACCCCCCAGAATTAAATGGCACACGTGATGTAAAGCTGGATTTAACATTCTATTTGGGCATCGCAATCCAACCCAGGTGTGCAACAAATTCTGGATGCCCCCTTGGTCATAGTTAAGTTTTATGTGGTCCTATGAGGAGTAGGGAACTGGACTCAGTGATCCAATTTGAGACATTCCGTGATTCTAAAGAGTCGCAAAAAGCAGATTTTCTCCTTTTTCTCATCTATGTGGATTTTTAAAAGTATTTTTAATATTACAACAAAATATATTTATCAGATTAATAAATAATTCAAACCTAATCAGAGCACGTTAGTTAGAGAACTAACACGTTCATTTTCACATAGGTCAAAAACTTATGGAATATTTCCCAGTACAGCTATTTAGGATAAGGACAGGGAGTGCAAACAGGTGAGTTCCTGCACCTTAACGGGTTCCCACTCACCTGCTGAGCCCCAGCACCCACCAGGGCTGGGAAGGTGGCGTGAGCCAACTTTCAAGCCTTAAAAACCCCTCAGTCTTTCAGCCTCACAGGGGAATTGCCAATCCTCACAGGGGGATTGCCACGGTGATTTTCCAAACACTTCCCTGGCTGCTGGAGGTCGAAGGAGAAGCAGGAGATGGAACAGCTCAGACCCTTCTGCACCAGGAACCTTTACTTGTTAAGGATTCCTGGAGTGGTTCTCGGTGCCTCTGCTCCCCGCAGAGGATGGAGATAGCCCTGATGCTCTGAAACGAAAACACCCTGGATTTGCTGGCCCCTCCTTCGCTCTGTGCCGTGTACCTCGGAATCAGAGGTGGCAGCGGCCCCCGTTTCACCTGAGAAATATTAGCATAAGCACGAAGAGAGGAAAGACAAAAACTCTCCTTAATCCAGGTTGATATGTGACTTTGCATAGCACTTTGAATGTTATTAAGTGTTTGAATTTCTTCCTGTGTCTTTTTAGCCTAGATGACTGTCTTTCTCTTTCACTGACAGCCTCTGCAGGACCAAATTGACAGCTCTTTAAAGCAGTCTGACAAAAAGCAGCATTAATTAAGTCATTGCCGGACTGTAATTGTGTTAAGAAGTAAAAATCTAATATGAGAAAAGGTTAGTGAGTCCTCTCTTGTGTCAGATTTTCTACTCTCTATGAATATTAATGTCCTTAATGAAGACAATCTTTGCCTCATCAAGCCGTTGTTCTGCATTCAGGTGCCAAATCCCTGCACCATTGATTTGTTTTTAAAGAACAAATATGTCAGGGGAGAGTGACTGTCCTGTTTCTTATCAACATCATAGAGAATGCTTTTGTATTCCTGGAAAGAGTTTATAGATTTTGCGTGCCGTGTACAAGCAGTGTCTGTGATGGCACAGGAGCGGCGGGGAGGGAGGGATGTCGAGGTGAGGTAAACTAGTTTAAGTAATTTAATAGAAGCCTTACGTTTTATCACGTTAGCTTTTTTTGTGTGTGTTAGCAATATCCATCTATTAACGAGGTTACGATCAGCACTTTTAATGATAAAATATGAATTATCGCTCCCGAAAGAATCCTGCAGTTTAAGCACCAAAATGAAGGAGCTGGGTGATAAGACGCTGATCATCTCCTGCTGATTATCCCTCCCCTCCTCCCCCCGATCCAGCGGGTAATGATGATGGTGCTGATGAATGATGATCCTTTTTAAATAGGTTGGAGGCCCTTAGGAGTCTAACTCTGCTGAGGAACGTCTCCTGCACTTCTCAGCCTTCCTCGCTCAGCCCCCACGCCTCTGCCGTGCCCCCAAAGCTCCTCTGAGCCACAAAATCCTCGTGCATCCCCAGTTAGCACAGCCTCACCACTGCTTTGGGTTAGCCTTGCTCACTCCAGAGAGCAGGACACATCCCTGACCCCCGGGTAAAGCTCTGACAGGCAAAGCTTTTCTCCTTTTCTCCTTTTCTCCTGCCACGGCTGGAATCCCTTTTAGAATCCTGCTGAGGGCATCAGAAGCCACACGAATTTCTACAGAGGGTGTACCTAAAAGATTCACGCCCCTCCTGAGAGCTGGGAGATGATTAATACTCTGTTGCCTGAGCAGAAATCCTCGCAGCAGCTCGATTGTAAAGAAATTTCTGGTGTGTGTTTTACTACAGAGAAGTAACAAAATCCTGAGCGGTTCTTTCTTGCTGAAGACAACCTCGGCATATGCTGCGCTGACAGAACAACACGAGAATTCTTCCAGACAAAATTAAACATTTGAAGCTTTTCCTTGAGATGGATTCTGTCTGCCAGCTGAGATGGATGGAATAAATGCTCAGCGGTGACAGCACCAGCACTTCCAGGGGAGGCACGCGGCAAAAGGAACAGAGGAAGTTTCTGACCTGTCAAACTGCAGGAACAAGCTCAGAGCTGGGAAGCCTCGAGTCAAACATCATCACCACGAATCACCACCACAAATAAGAGGCACGAATTTGTCCAAAAGGCAGTGAGGGATCCTCAACAGTGGGGGCTTCCCCATCCTCTGCCACTGAGCAGCTCTGGAGCTGCATCTCCAGGTGATGCTCTGCCTCCACAGAGGGTTTTCCTTCCATGGTACCTGAAAGGAGCCCACAAGGAACACAGGGAGAGGCTTTTTAGAGGAGCCTGGAGTGACGGGAAAAGAGGCAATGGCTTCTCCCTGACAGAGAGTAGGTTCAGGTTAGGCATTAGGAAAATATTCTTGCCAGTGAGGGTCTTGAGGCCCTGGCAGAGGCTGAATATGCTGCTTTATGGAGAACTGGGCAGATGCTGGGTTATTTTGGCTTTTATTCAGCTTGTCACACCTTTTCAGCAGCATTTGCACTTGGAGAATGACCCGAGGGCCTTTCTGGAGGGATCCCCCCTGCCCTGCAATGTCTGCCCCGGTGCCAGTGACAGCTTCCCTCAGCCTAAACCCGGAGTGGCTCCTCCGTGGGAGGAACGTCCCCAGATTTAGGCTGCCAGTGCCTCACTCTGCCCCTCGGCACCCAGGGGAGGGAGTTCCAAACGCAGCGCTGTAACACAAGAGCCTCCGACACACCAGGTGGGAGTTGTGGTTTCCATACTCCTTTTCTTCTCAGATTTCTCATTTTCCTTTTTTTTCTTTTTTTTAAATTTACTGGTCCATCTTGGCTTATTAACCTAAAAATCTCCTCTGGGGACAGCCTTCCCTAACTGGGCTTTCCCATTGTCCAGCTGACCCACTTGGAGGTCAGAGAAGCAGATCGACAACAGAGGATATTTAGAAGAAACCACACAGCAAAACTTGCGAGCCCAAAGCATCAATTAATTTTATTTCAAGCAATTAAAACAAAATCTTTTTTCTGCATTGATTTTTTTTTCCCTGCAGCCCTAATTGTCTTTAACAGCACAAAGGCTGTTGTCTCACTCTTCGTGGTCGTGCCCCAAAATCTGCTCCCTGTTTGTCTGACATGCCCCTCCCACCCCTGCCAGCACAGCTGGGAGGCAGTGGTGCTAAAAACACCTGGGGTTAAATATAAACATGTAAATTAAAATGGTGTGAACATTAATTACTTTCCTATCAATCAAAACTTACACACAAATAAAATTGGTGATATCCCAGTCTGCTTCCTGTTCGTCTTAAAAACTCTGGAGGACTCAAAGCAGGAAAAAATAGGCAGGCCAGCACTAATCATCTTTTTCAGGGCGTTACCCTGCATGTGGACATTCCTTAACTCAAACACCAAATATCTGAGATAGGTCTACACTTAACCCACCCACACAGGAAACCATAAATGATGAGGAGAATACCGGGCAAAGAGCAAACACCCTTTTGATAGCCAAAATCTATAGCTTAAATCTACATATTTAGGCTAAATATTTTAATTTCAATGCTTTCATGTGAAGTATTCTTATTCCAGTTAAATATTCAGGTACACAACCCAAAAGTCTCTGTATTGAGACCTTCTGAAGAGCACCTGCCCAGCTCTGGTTGAGGGGTACCTGCCCTACTTTCCCCGTTCTCCGAGTACCAACTCCCCTGTGCACACGGATCTGATATTTGGGGTTTTATTCTCCACAGTTCCAGCTCTAAGGCAGCCTGGCAGATTAAGTTCAAGCTTTGTGAACAGAAGAGAGATAATTCAGAGGCCTCTTATTACTTCTGATCTCTGAGCTGTGCAGGGATCACAGCTCCCGGATTGCATCTGTTCCCAAAATTTTCAAAACAAAACCAGCTTCTCTGCATAATCTGTTTTCTTGCTGTTATGGAGTGAGACGTGCAAAAATAATACAGGATAAAAAATCTCCTAGAAGAACACAACAACCTTCAGGTGATTAAAATAACCACTGACAAGATGAGAATCACAGGATTTCTCCAATCCCTGTTTCCCTGCAGGAACACAGGCACACAAATTGTGGCCTTTAGTGGAGAATTACCAGAGAAACCATATGGGCCAGGGACAAGCTTAAAATACGGACTTTTTTGCAGATGTAGCAGTTCATTCTGCAGTTGGAGAAGAACTTTTTCATGGAAAGGGTGGCCAGGCACTGGCAGGGGCTGCCCAGGGAGGTTTGGAGTGCCCATCCCTGGAGGTGCCCGAGGAGTTCCTGGAGGTGGCACTCAGAGCTCTGGGCTGGGGACAAGGTGGGGATGGGGCACAGCTGGGACTCGGGGACCCTGGAGGTGTTTTCCATCCCAAAGGATTCTGTGAACCAGGGTGGGAGGTGTCTTTGCATCACCACAATCTACTTATGACCTTGGAAGGTCACAAAGAGAATAACAGTCACTATTTCCTTCCCCACCAGCACAGCCCAAACATTCACTCCTCTCCCTCTGAACTTCATAATTTATTCTCTGAGTGTGAAATCTTCTGCAGTGCCAGAGGTACTTCCCTGGATTTTTTAAATATTTCTTTAAGGAAGACACGCTTTTGTACAAGAGCTTTGTACCAAGGAAACTCAGGCCTGGGTGCCCTTAGTCCAACTCTTGTATCTGTGCAGGAAAAGGGATAAAATCCATCCCAGAGAGATTACTCCAGGTGAAAGGAGAGAGCAGCAACTCCAGCTATAAATAGGGTTTGAGACACGAGACCAAAGAAATTAAGAGGTGTATAAATGAACCCTGCTGTAACACTGACCCAGCTCCTTCTCTCCAATTAATTTAATTGAGAGTTTTGGTTTACTTAGCACTTTTCATCCATAGATCTACAAGCACTTTATAAAGAAATGTAAATGTCAATATCCTCATTTCCCAGAGGATAAAAGGGCACAGGGAACTTGTCTGAATCACCCCAGGTCAGCAAGTAGGTGACAAACCCCAGAATAGAAACCAGTTTGCTCGCTGTGCCTGCTGTGCCCCAGCCCATCCACCAGGAACTGGGGATTCCAGGTCATTTAACAAAGAGCTGCCAAAAACCCTCTGTAAAACTGAGAGCTACCCCTTCTACTTGCAGAAGTGCAAGCCTCCCGTCTGTAGAGCTCTTTCATCCTCAGCTAAATATCAGTAAGAAGAGCTGCATGAAACGTTAAAGTTTGTACTTAAAAAAAAAAAAAAAAAGATAAATATTTTATCCAGCTAATATCACAAAAAAGTTGCATTTAACTATTTTTCTTATGTTTCACCACATGCCATAGAATTATTTTCCAGGGAATTCAACTACCTACACCCAGAGTGTAGCTATTCAAAGAAATCTGATTTTTACCTCCCTGAAAGGAGAGATTCTCAGATATTTTCTTCCATGGCATACCCATTAGGAGGTGACCAACTAGGAAGGAAAACTAGAAAGTTTTCTTAAGCTTGGGATCGTAATCAATGGAGTTGCTAAATCCCAGAGCATCCAGTATCTGGTGTTTGTGGGAGCTGTTTCCAGAGTTAGGGCTTGTTCATCGTTTTTCACAGACTATTGGAGCCCTTCTGGACTACTGGAGGTGCAGTTAAAACACTCCCCAAAGTTCCTCTGTGCTCTGCTTTAGAGGTGTGCAATGACAACCAACGATTGCCAGAAACTCTCAATAGTCTGAGTTAGCTACGGAGATAAATAAAGGATAATAAGATGTGAAACAGAGCTTAATCCATCACACAGCGCCTCAGCCACCGCGAATCTCAACTGATCCATCTCCAAATGCCCAGTTGAGAGCCCAGTCACGGAGAATTCCTTTTCCAAACTGCATTTGCCGCATTCCGGTACAAATTCAGGACTGAACCATCACATCGGTGACGTCCTCCTGATGCCTTCTCCAGCCACCTAGAAACAGAGACCAGACAGGAGTAAGGGAATAAAGGCAGGGATTTATTTGAGAGGCCTTCAAGGCACACCCTGGGGAGCCAGAGGCTGCTTCCATAAAATGGACCCCAAGATGGACAACAGGTCACGAGTTCTTCCCACTGTTATAGGTTTGGTCCATTTGCATATCAGCATAAATTCACCAATTAAAACTTTAGCTCTCTTCCATTTCTCCACCTCTCTCCTGGTCCTGGTTTCCACCTTTAGGCCTGGGACAGCCCGAGTGTCCTTGGACAGCTCAGAGAAGCTTTGTTGTGTCTGTCTGGCCTGAGAGAGCAGCTCACGAGCTGTAAGAGACTTCAGAGTTATATATTAGGCAATACAGGATTTGAAAAATATAGAAGTTAAAACCTCAGGCATCACTCCAGCCCAGGCCTGCTCGTCCCACCCCTGCCTCCCACAGCGAGGTCTCACCCCGAACGCCAGAGGCACTGAGGACATGCGAGACGTTCCATCAGCGTTTCATGTCACCCAGGGCTGGGGAAAGGCAACAGGAGGCTTTGGAATCTGCAGAAACGATCAGTTCAGGTCAGTGCAGCACCAGGGCTGGAGCCCGAGCTGGGCTCTGATGCTGGCAGCAGCCACGCACCGTCTCCTTTCGAAGGGTCCTCTCCAGCTGGGAGCAAGAGAAAGGTTCCTTAACTCAGCAGGGGCTCACGGCAGTTTCCTCGTGAATTTTGCTCCTGGATTTCCATCTCTGGAGGCGAGAGCTGGAGGACCAGCTCCCCGAAGCACTCGGATCTGGAATCGCAGCTCCTGAAGGGCAGATTCTGCCGTTGTTCTGCTGAGCTCTCAGTGAATAATACCCTGTGATATTTCAGACTCCCGTGTAGCGCATGACTCATGAATTCTGTAGTAAATAGGCCAGACTCGCAGCTCCAGGTATTTTTAACCTTCTAAGCAGAAAAAGGGAATATTTAGGATGAGAAACGAAGATGAATTTAACAATAAAAATAGCAGGACCACTTGGTGTGCAGCACCTGGGTAACCCTCTGGGACAGAACCTCCCAAATTACCGCGCGCGCTTTCCCAAGCAATATCCCAAAAACACAACCCAAAGACAAACAATGCTTTATGAAATTTTTTCTGGTGTGCTAGCACTGCTACAGAGCCTCACTAAAATAAACACGATGCCTTCCTTGGAGCACTCCAAGACACTGCCAACTCATCAAACCCTCAGTCTGAGCAAGGAGAGAGCCGAGAGCTGGCAGGGCTGGCCCAGCAGGGCGCTGGGCACCCAGCAAACAGCTCCAGCCCTCATTATGGCTTGTGACTAACGAAGTGAGCAGCTGCGGAGAGAGCCCGTGGCTAAATCTGAGACTGGGAGGTCTCATCTCCCCTCTCCTGTGCATGTGCTGGGCAGGACAACCACCTGCAGGAGAGAGCTGATGGCTCCAGCTGATCCTCACCACGGTGCTGATGGCCAAGCAGGAAGAAAACCAATCCATCTCCGTGAAATTGTGTTCCCCCTCTACCCTGGGGCCTCTGGGGAGGCCAGGGTGTGACTGAAGCCCCCCAAACCCCATAAAAAGCCTGGGAAGGAGAGGCTCTGCCTCAGAACCTGAAGCAGAGCTCTGTGAATCGGGGACAAGATGGGACGGGGTGAGGAGGCACCAGGTTGGTGGCAAAACTCCCCATGATTGCTCAGGACTGGCATTCCTGGGATCACAGAAGGGTTTGGGTTGGGAGGGACCTTAAACCTCATCCCATTCCACCCCCTGCCAGTGGCAGGGACACCTTCCACCATCCCAGACTGCTCAGAGCTCCACCCAGCCACACTGGGCGTGTTGGCACTTCCAAGCTAGAATTTCCAGATATCTTTCAGATTTGGACACTTAACTCACGGGTTTTTGGGCAATCAGCTCCCCCAGGCTTGTTCAAACATCCCATCCACGGTCCTTTTCCTGTCCTTGTTCTCACTAATGAGCACAGGGCTCCTGTGTGTGGCTTCACAGCAGTGCAGAGGGTTCTGCTGAGGAAGCGTGGGGGGTGAGGGGCACTTTTATTGAAATTTGAGTAAAAAAAGGAACAAGAAAAACATTTCTATTCACATTAGGTTTTGTAAAACCATTTAGTGTTATGAAAAGCCTAATGTTTAAGCCTAAACTAAGTAGACAGTGATCCCTTAAGTCCCTGTCTTCCAGCACATTTCGCCATTCTTTTCTTTCAAGGAAAGTTAGGATTGTTGTTCTTTCACCTTCCAGAGTCCTTGATGGGTTATTTCTAGAGAATATTTAAATCTGGGAAGTATTTTGGTCGGCAAAGATGTCTGTAGAAATCTCCTCAAACTCCATCATATATTTACCCACTTCTCAGAAATTCTTCCTCCATTTTCTATTAATATTATTTCACTGGGATCAGTCTCTGTTGAGAAATTTAGTTTAAGCTGCCTAGCAGTCTTAAAAGAGGAAGATCTATTAATTTAATCATTTATATGAATCATGTCTAAATGATCTCAGCAGAGAAAATGTGTTAGCCATTTAAATCCCATCATTACATATTATATAATAATTACCACTAATTCTAGTTTGGATGGGCCACAATATTGCTTTACATACCTAATATATTCAGAACATCCACCTCGCCAGGCTCAGTCTTTCTGTGACCTTTGAGTTTATGTTTGTCTCTTGATTACGAGCACAGGACGGGCTCTCCACGAAATCAGGGATGCAGAACACATCCACGGTGCCACCTCTCCTTGGCACGCGCAACCATCGCTTTTATTTTTTTAATATCTCAAGTTCTTTGTGTCTCTGGAAGCTGTTGAGATGCTACCGATACCGTTATCATCAAAATAAAGTTTATTTGTGGAGCGTTCCCGGCGCATCCAGGACAGTGCGCGGCACTCCAGCGAGGAGTTACTCACAGGAGACTCCGGGGTGTAACTCCCCCGGCATTTCCCAGCCCCTGGCTCTGGAAGGGCTGCCCCAGCACTGTCAGTGCAAGCAGACAGCTGGACACACCTCAGCCGTGCCCGTTGTGGTCTACAGCTCAGGCTGAGGCCGTTTGCAGGGATTCTTTTTTTCCCCAGGGAAAAAGGGAAAATATTAATCAGCCACGAGAGATTCCTGCACAGAGCGCTCAAGAGCCAGGAGGGCACAAAACCTCTACAGCAGCGGCTGAACAAGATCCCAAATTCCTCCTCCTTTGGGCAAGCCAAGGAAAAGCCATCACACCCAATTCTCACTGGAAGCTGATCCGTTTCCACGTGGACAGGACGAGCCAGCGTTTCTCAGAAAGCCAAAAAGGGCTTCAAACACACTCCAAGCGCAGCTGGGGTGAGGAGGTGGTGCTGGCACCATGCTGGAGAGATTCCAGCCTCCAGAGCTCTGCACCTGACACCAACGGAGCTTCCAGAGGGTGAATTCCAGAAGAATCCCCCAGGTCTGTGCACTCCCTGGTCCCGCAGTGCTCCCAGGTGTGGGATTGCCCTCGAGGACAGTGGAACTGCGTCTCTGCCCTGCCAGAGCAACGTGAATAACTTCACCCACTGTGGACACTCCGAGCTTCTTTTAAAATTATTATTCTTTATTCTTTCGTACCACCCCTGCATGAATCCATCCGCCAGCAACGTTTCCTCCGCTCTATCAAAAACTGCAACACGAGATAAACCCCTTATTAATTACAGAAGAGCGAAACTTCCAACTCTCATATCCCAAGGGTCAAATCCATCCCTGGTGTAAGCCAGAACTCAGCAGTGAGACAAATTTGGCCCTGGGTGACTTTTTTCCCTCAACTAACTCATTACACCATCCCTTCTAGAGCTGATGAATTGAGCCCCTTGTGTTCTGTTTGTAACCGTAATTAGTATTCATTTTGCAAGCTTAAAGTTCACCCTTGCTGCAGGACTGAGGCTGATGTTAATCACGGCGGTGTCTGCCCGCCTCTGACTCTGATCTGTCAGGTTGGCATTACTTGTCCCATACCTAATTTTTTGCCCTTACCAGCCAAGTAGCACCTCGACATCACACTGTGTCAGAATTAGAAACTTTTGACAGATCTGTAATCATCTAGTTCTCATCAGCTCTGTGCATGTTAGTCACTTCATTTCCACATTCTAACAGTTAATATGCCTTAATTTCTCACACTTTGTGAATATTTAATTCCTCCCTTTTCAACATCATTTTTAGGTTGTGTGAATCATTTTCAAAGCCTTTGCTATTCTCCCTCCACTATCATCTGCATATTTTATGAAATGGCACAGTTGAATCTCTGAGGGCTCTTGATAAAAATGAAACTGGCAGGCTGCTCATTAGTTGTTTACCTGGAGCTGTGTGAATCCCCCAGAATGGTGGATTCCCATTTGGATTTGAATTAGGATATTCTGACACATAAGAATGGAAAACCTTTCCAAGCTGAGTGTGATTCTCTCCCACCCCCTCCCTTCCATCCCAATTAATGGCTCTTCCAGGGAGTTCGCACTCCTCCGGCTGTTCTGCTCAGGGCACGGCCCCACCTACGCCAACATCTGCAACAGCTGGGCTCCTCAGAGGTGAGAGACAGAGGCTGGAGCCAATTAGCAACTCTAATGAGGGGGAAAAGTGTCCCATCAAGAGCACACAGAGGGCAGCATGGCAAAAATGGGAACTTTCCAGGCTCCCAGGGTCAAGGCAAGTCACCGGGACTGGGGCTGGGGTGGGTTTGAGCACACGGCTCAACGGGCAAGCGATAAAAAATGGCATTTATTTGTTCAAAAGAAGCCCTTGCCAGTGGCTACACCTGGCAGGTCTCACAGCTCTTACAGAGGCTCTTGCCATTATCTCCTTGATTTTATTTATTCGACAAAGGCTGCTGGGTCTCGCCACTGGAATAAACGGAGGGGCCACACTCAACAGTTCATGAGTTCTGAGGCAAAAACAAGGTTATCCTTGCATTTACCAGAAAATCCTGGATTATCCACTGAAGAACTCAATGGGATTTCTATTCCAGCCCTCACACAGAACACTTTTTCCCTGCTACACCTCGGCTTCTCCCCCTTGGAAGCTGGGTCCATGCTGATGGGTATCTCCATGCAGTTCTCCAGGTCAATAAATCTTCTCTCCACTCTCCCACAGTTTTAGTTTTTAGTGTCCAAAGATTTAAAGTTAGCCTGATTTATTTTTATGCTGATCTCATGCTCCTTTCATAGACTTTACTTAAAAGCAGTAATGCTATCTCTGCGGGCAGTAAATTTTTTATGAATTTTTTGGCCTTTGCTGACTTCATAAGGAAATAGAGAATTGGGGACTTTATAAATAGGGGTGAGAGAAGCTTTCCAGCTGTAGGAGCTGCACCTGCATCGTTACTTTGGTGATACGGATGAAAGAAAAAAGAAATAGAAGGCTGGGTTTCGATAGGAACCATCTTTTTATTTTATCCTCGTGCCCCACCTAATTCATCTCGGCCTGAACACACCTCTTAAAACTCGGTGCATTAAAAATACAAATAACTGAGAGCAGAGTTCGAAATTAAAATTCCACAGAGTTTCTGGCCATCTGAGGCTACATATTTTATCCCCGAAAATGAACAGCCAGGAACACTCAGCAGCTCCCTTCTCCAGCCCCTAAAACTCTCCTCAGCAGCAACTGAGGGAAGAGGTGAGACACAATTTACTGACACCTCATGTTGTTTGGTGCTCGCTCCCCATCTAATCAGGTGTCTCATGCAATTTGTTGTATTTGTTAAAATCTCAGCTTTAGGAAGCCTCTGAATATTAAAACACCCCCTAATAATGAAACACGATATTTTTATATAGCCTTAGCTAGAGGGAGGGTGGATTTAAATATGTTTTGTTCATTGTAAAGATTCAGAAATTAAATATATATTAAAAATGATTTTTTATAGTCTCATGAAGCCTGGTGGCCTGTGTGGCTGGATTTTAATTCTTGGCTTTGACAGTATTCCATTCTTTTGATTTGTTATATGTGCTTCAGATCTATTATTTTTTAATTGGACATGAACATGCCTATGAACTGAACTCGGTCTCCAAGGGTTTGCATAAAATTAGCCAAAAAGTGGGGAAAGTGGAGTTGTCACTGGAGCTCAGGACTCTCGGATCCTGCAAAGGTAAAAATAAAAACAGCCACGGAGGTGCTCACCCAACACCCAGACTAAAACAGCCAGCAGCAGGTTTGGGAGGGTGATATTTCCACTCAGCTTTCAAAGAATCTTCCCCTACACCCACAAGTTCACTATTTAACCATTATCGCTTCCTACAATTTAAAATTTTCTGATCTTATTAAACATTGGTTGGCTTCACAAATACTTCCATCCTCCTGACTAGAAGCAGATATTTTGGGGCGTGTGCATCCTTCCCTCTCAGTGATGTCAGCCTCTCAAAAACCCTGGAGACCAACCTACAACGTGTTGATGTTCCAAAAGGAATTCTCATTGTCAAAACTGCACACAAAACAACCACAGGAAGTATTTTCTTAGTTGCCAGGGAATTAAATTAACTTGTGACTTCAGTCTTGCAATACCAGCAGTGTTTCCCGGACGCGAGGACCAGCAATGAATTTGCTTTTAGTGAAGTGCTGATCCGTAGGAGGACCCACTTTTAAAAAGTTGTTCTCAGTTTGAGGAGGACAATTGTCATCTCACTGCTATCCCCCTGCACACCCTCAGCAAAGCCAGGGGCTTCTCTGGGAAATGGCAATTTAAAGCCCCGGCTCAATTCCGCACTGAGGGACATCATCTGCACCAACCTCACGCTGCTCGCCTGTGCTGACCAGGGCATGGCATGGAGCAGGCTCACAGAAACCAAGCCAGAGCCATCTAAATGGGGTGAAATGCTGCTTTTCCTGCAGTGAGCCCTTCCTCTGCACGGCGGCTATGTGCTCACAGGGAAGCACCAGGGACAGCAGAACGCGCCAGGGGCTGTGTGCGAAATTAGGGATGGGAATGAGGGCAGGTGAAAAAGGGCTGCAAACGCAGGGAACACCAAACACCGAACGCAAGAAACCAAAGGCCTTGCCCAGAACAGCCAACTCTGCTGCAGAGATATCCCTCTTCTCTGATGTAGCTGTCAACTTTGTCTGAATTTCTTTTCAGAGCAAAAGCTCTCCAGCTTGGCTCGGCGCTGGTTTGTGCTTCCCTCCCCTCCCTGCCCCTCCTCCTGCGTGTTAAACAGACCAGAGACCTGACATTTTATGTTGTTTGCTTGAAATGATAAACTTAATCATGAGTGAAATGTTAGGAAGTGACAGTGCTGGCCACAGTAAGGTCATTCCTGCCGCAGCCAAGCGAACGCCGCTCTCCCCTTAATTGCATCGCCAGCCCCTGCCACAGGAGGACCCAGGCATTTGCAAGTGGGGAACTGAATCTGTCTTTGTGATAATTAAACCATGGACCTCTGGAAAGACTGCCAAATCTGCCATATGGTAGTTTTATGACCTAGACTGCTGTTATCTCTTGAGAAAGCTAACATCCTAATCTCATTTTCGTTATCTGTGATCAGAACCCGCATTTCTGGAGGGCAAAATGCAGGAGGGCTGCTCGCTGCAGAGCATCCTACAGCAGTGACATTTTGTCCACTGGTTCAAATTAATAAAATGAAGAGAGAACTCGTTATTGACATCCTGGAATGAAAGCAGAAATCGAGAAGCCAAACCCCAATAACCAGTGGGTTGCTGGCACACAGATTGTAACATCTCCCTGTGAAAAATTCCTGGGACCCGGCTTTGGAGGGACCAGTGCTCTGATGGGGAATTAAAACATTCATTGCAGGAAGGTTGGGAAAAGGCCACTGAATTTTTTTTTACACGTTCTTTTAAAACACACACAAGAGGCTCCTGCCTTGGAGGCCCGATGCCATTTACCACAGGCACGGCGTTTTAAGAGCATCCTCTGAGCAATCAGAGCTGGGTGCATTTTACAGGAACAGAAAACCAGGCTGGGACATGCCTGGTACAAAGAATGAAGGGCTCAGAACCAGTGCTGGGTAGGGCTTTGTGCCCGGCCATTCTAAAACTTACACAGTTTCAATCAGCTAACGCTAATTTGTCATTAAATCTGCCACGCAGCCATGTAAGCACTTGCCCTGTGGCTGGGGAACACGCTGCCCTTTAGAGCTGAAACACAAACGCTCCCCAGCTGTGGCCACCTCGTTAGACACTGTTTGGGGCTGGATCACTTCGTAAGAGAACGCATCTGTTCCTTTCAGCAAGGTTATGTCTTCAAAAGTGCCCTGAAAACAGAAGGAACAGGTGGCATATTTTTCATCTCAGTGGTAGCAAACACACAGCCCGTGTTCTCTGATGGCTGAGAGAGCCTTGAAAGGGGAATCTTCAGCACCAGAAATTGTTATGGGGGACGGTTCTTATCAGATGTTTCGGGATGGGATAGTGCTTTGCAAGGAACAGCCTAATGGCTACTCAGGTCTGCACCGAGTTCTCCAGCCCAGTGACCTTCATCACATTTATCTGCCAGCCAGACACTTATTGAGAGATTACATGGGTCTGTTTTTACAGAAATATTCTGGTTATATGATCTAGATAATACAGCCTGCTATAAATCACCCCAGTTGTCCCTTGATATTTTGAAAACTGATGAGACTGCCGATTCCTGCTTCTTACTTTGTATGCAAATGATAAATTATAGATGGGAAATAGGAAAAAGAAGATTTTACTCATTTGCTGGATTGAAACAGACTGGATTAGTGAGCGAGCAGTAGTACCCTTGGACTATTTATTGTGACATTGCTTAGAAAAATTCAAACCCCAAAGCCTTCAAATCACTGGGGACATTGTTAGCCTTCTGCAGGAATTATTAAAATGTACAGAAATGTATGAGCATCACTTTATAATAATTAATCAGGGGCTGTTGATTAATAAAGCTCATTTTTTAGTCCCGATGATTCAGGGTATTATCCAAAGGACAGTGTCCTTGTCATATTGATTAAGAAACCAGACTTTGCCGTGGAAGAAAGTGTAAGAACAGTCGCTCTTCTTCCTTCCCCCCTCCCCCCCCATAAAATAAATATTGAATGAGAATATTAACTCGTTAACCTTGACAACAATTTGTAATTTTCATAAGGAGGAAAACTCGCGTATTCAGCAAATAAATTGCTGCAGGGATTTCAGGGAAACAAATTGGAGAGAATGAAGAATGCTACCATATGAATTCTGTCGTTTTTATGGGCTGCGATGATAAATTTGTTTGGTTATGTCCCTCAATTAAGGCCACAAATACTGGAAAGCGTCAGGAGCAGGAGAACTGGTGGGGCTGGCACAGAGGAGTCTGGGTGACAATCTAAGGTCATCCAGCAAGCTCAGGTTGTTTTCTTCTCTCAGCTCTGGAGCCAACATCGTAACCCCGCTGCAGAGCCCCTTCTCTGTCCAGCACGTGAATCCCCTTAGAGCCTTTGCTGAAAGATAACTCCGTTTATTAGGTACTGCAGGAGACAATCCTGATGTGGAATTACCAGCACATCACAGGTTTTACGGGGTTATCTAATGATCCCGAGCTCGGTTTAAGCAGGAATGCAGGTAAGGGAGACAATCTGGGGATAGGTGACCACCGCGCTCGGCCTGCGCTGTTTTTTAACCCCCTATAAAAACGTCCTGCCTTGAAACTCGAGCTGGGCTGTTTTAGTGGTTCCAGGAAAAATGGACACTCGTTACTCCTTCGTGGGTTTCCAGCTCCAAAACCTCCCTCGTCCAGATCTCTGCCTCAGCCAGCCAAGCACACGGAGCCATGTGCTCAGTTTTAAGCTTGTTTTGCCTCAGCTAACATCAAGTAATGCCGTGCACACTTAAAAGTAAGCACATGCTTAACTGCTTTGTTGGATTACAGCCTAAATTATCTGTTAATCCAATTGCATGGTTTCCTCTGATCACTGCCGTCCTCAAATTCTCACTGTACAATAGATTTAATATAAATGCATTATGTTTGTCAGGCATGCCACGAGATTTGCATGCTGTCCTTGTCTGCTTGGCTGTATTGTCATCCATAGGAGAATATTAAAGATTTAATATGATTTTTAAACATTTAAATTTTAGCTGCCTTTTTTTTTTGGCGGGGGGGGGGGGGGATATGAATGAAGCGTACCTTGTTTGGGATGGCAAAAGGGAAAATTAAATAAAAATGTTTAATACTTTAAAGTCTGGGTAGGGAAGCACGAGGCAAATGAGAAAATCACCTGCAGCCTTGGAACACAAAGGTGAGAACACACAGGGTGCTTGGAATGCTGCTGGCTCCTGCTACAGCAACAATAACTGGGGTCTCGTTGTGCTCTGGTTTTACTGGACTCATCCTGCAAGGATTTCGGGATGGAGAAACCAGGTTGCTCAAGCTGTGGGAGTGGATTCCATTCTCCTCAGCATATGAGGTGCCCAAATATTCCAGGGAAGGGGAGCCCAGAAACGGCAGCACGTTTATTTTGCCTTTCCAACAGGGATCTTTTGAGGAGTGTTCTGCCTCTTAATGACACCGAGAGTCATTTAAAATACACATAAACCCCCTCAAAAACGCAGCTTTAGGTGATTTATCCGTGATTTCCCAGGACCCCAGGAAGGAGCTGAGTCCTCTGTGCTCCATCAGCCGCCTCCTTGCCCCGGGCAGCCCTGACCCTTCCCGGTGAAACCCTGGACCTCCTGCCAGGTTGACCACTCACTTTCCAGTCCTGTCCTGCTCCCCACGCCTCAGCTGAAGTGCAGAGCCCCAATTAGTGTACCCCGTGTAATTAACATGAATCAGTGCATGCACGGCCTGCTCATGGATGCGGCGACTCGCTCACGACGCATCACAGGGAACAACGGGAACCACGACTTTTGCCAAACCTTTCCTTGCTGAAAGCAAAAATAAATTAATAAATAAACCCCGGCATTTCTATTACCGGTGGCCCCGGAATATAATCAGGCAGTACCTGCAGGATAAATCAAAAGATTAAATTAAGTTGGGATTTGAATCCCCCACTAAACAAAGCCTCAAACCGAGATCACGCTTTGCTGGACCCCGGGCTCGGAATGGCTTTCGAGGGCCTCCCTCCCACACATAATATCATTATTTGCTTTGACCGCCGGTACGGCGCACAAAACCCAGCAGAGGGGGTGGCGGGGGGGGGACAATATGGAGAGCAGTATGGGGCATGCTGATTTTTATTCATTGCCTGGCCTCCCGCCTGCTTCTCCGGAGCTGCTCCAGCCCCGGCCCTGTGCCTGGCAGCAGGTCCCGTGTCCTGCTCCTGCTGCTGCCCTGGGCAGGCTGAGATCCTGCCTTCCTGCAGCACAGGGTGGTGCCAGGATGATTTCTGCTTTTTCATATGCTCCTCTCATATCCCCCTTCATACACACTTTTATGCAGCCTTTATGTATCCCTGGTGCTTTTAGCTCACGTACTTGTGATTCCCTAAGTTTGATAACGAGCTTAGACCCAAAGTTGTGTTAGGTCAAGAGACCAAACATCTTGGAAGCTTCGTAGTCAGGGGGTCAGTGAGCCCCAGACCCAAGGTCCTCTCCAGAACATATTCTGTAAACTGAGATAGACCCGTGCAGGCGGGACATTCCCTACGAGGGGGCTCCTCCAGAGCCTCCCATTGGGAAATCTGTGATAGATATGCTGATATGCAAAGTCTATAATTGTATAAGCAAACCATCGTGGGACTTTTTCCGTGCATTCTCCAACCTGCATTCCGTGCATCCCTCTGGGAGGGGCATTCCTGCGGGGTGCTCCTGCCTGGACCTAAGGATCCTTAATAAACTCCCAGGTAAAATCCCTTTTTCCCTTCTAACCGTGTTTGGCTTTAATTCTAAGCCCAGGGAAAGGCATCGAGGGCACCTGCTGTCCCTCCACCCACGCTGCTCCTTCCTTCTCCACCACAGCACGACTGCCAAACCCCGTGCCCTTTGGAGAGAGGAGAGATCGGGATAAATCACAATCCCGGCGTGTTTAGGGGCACTGCCACGCTCCTCTGACCCACGGGCTGCACGGCCCCAAATTCCTGCCCTGCCGGCTGCCAAAGCCGGGTTAAACCCTCCGAAACTCACCGAGAATTTCAGCCTCTCTGCCCACAAGATGTCACCCTGAATTTTAACAAAGGTACATTTACCCTTAAATATTAACTTCCCTCCCTCTCCTCCCCGTGTTCTGGGCATGAGAACCAGCTGCATTAACTCTTCAGAACTGATGGTTTACACGCACAACCCCAAAATTCCTGCTTAAATCGTGCTGCTTCTGACCTCAAGCTGCATTTTGGCAACGCACTCCTGCAGTGAATTCTGGGCTGTACTTCCTCCAGTTTTTCACAGCACAGGATAAATATTTTCAGATCAATCTGCAAAACCTCATCCGGTGTGACCCAAGACTGTGTCAGTGATGTTCATCTCAAGTTTGAGAAGGAGCACGTGGGGGATTCTTCAATGCAGAGTCTTAATATGTGTTATCTGATAACAGCAGCCTCAGATTTCAAGTATTTCACAGCTTTTGCATGATTTAAAAAAAAAAAAATTCCAGCATGAAAAAAAGGAATGAGACGTATCTCTAAATCTTCCTGAAACTGGAAGTGACAACAGCCTTACCAGAGTGCATTTGCCAAATCTTTAGGCTTGGAAAAGGATGTACGGAATTTTTAAGGTTTAGTTGGTGCTGTTGTTTTAAAAACTGATTCCATTTGTTTAGAGCCCGACTCCAAACTGGGAACGTGCCCATGTGCACACAGAGCTTTGCTGCTCTTTTCTTCAAGAAAAAACACTTTGTGCCAGATCTTTTTGACCCGTTTTACACATTTCCTCAGCTCTGCCTGCACAGAGACCACGGCCCCTGTGGTGGGAAGGGAGCGTGTCCGTGACCCATTAGGAGCCTGACGTGACATTTCTGTGCACGTTTAGCAGGGTTGCTCTCACAAGCACAGTAATTACACACACAAATGAGCTTTGAAATTGCCCTTTTATGAAAATTCAAACCTTGATATTTAACTAGTTAATAAGAGCCCCTCTTGCATCTGATTTGCAAATCAGGTATTTGTGTTAAAGGCTGGGTTTTCCAGAGGGGACGCCTGACACTGGGATGTTTTCTGTGCCTATTTAAGTGCTTATTTACAGAGCAGGCAGATAGGAATTTGGTTTTCCGTGAAAATATTTGTTTCCTTTCCGTCTGCATGCGAACGCCAGACGACCAATAACTGCACACCCAAAACAGGCACAGAAACAAACTTTAAACTCAGAACTTGTGAAACACCTGAAGAACAGGCCTCGCAAATGGATCAGTGTGTGAGAAAAACACCCTTGCAGCAGAACGCTGCACACGAAGCAGGCCCAGCCTGTTGCTCCACAAACAGCTATCCTTTAATCAACAGAGTTTTACCAAAATTGCGGTATCTTAGCCCAGTATTTTATTTTTTAAGAATATTTTTTTTTGTTTAACTCACACCATTGGGACCACTCGCAAGAGTTTATTCCCAGTTTTATGGGAACAGAGTTAAACCCTGACTGCACCTTGGGAGTTTTACCTGTAGATTACTTCTCTGCTCGTTATTTCCCTCTCTAATTCCAGACAGATGCTGTTTTGGGCATTCTAACATGAGTGAAGAGACAGATTTGAAAAGGAAAGAAGGAAATTTTTATTCTTAATCTTTATACACCAATGCTCAGGAGTTCTGCAGCTGAGGATCTCCAGGTATTTCAGGGGGCACAAAAATCCCACCCAATCCTCATTTTCCTCCAAAAGGGGGAAGCAGGCTGCTCAAACTTCCTAAAAAAAGGTGTTTGTGGACAAGCTGTGCTGAGACTCTTCCTAAACCACTGGAACAGAAATATTTTTGCCTCAACATTTACTACAACACCACCTTGGAAATTTCTGCCCTTTTGCCAAGGTGTTTTAATCCCTCCAGTCACAGATTTTGTTCATGCTGAGTACTATAAAAACTCACTGGGCACCTTAACACCACTTCAAACTCCAAATCAAAAAGGCTGAGAAGCACCACAAAGAGAAGAGCAGTCCCTAAACCAGAGAGAGATTTTTTTCCATAGGAAAAATAGGTTTTTTTTTCATACAAAAAATAGGGTTTTTTTAAATAGGAAAAATATTTTTCGTACAAGAAGTTCATTGCGGTTCGATTTTCACCCGTTCACAGCTATCAGGAAAGAAGGGACAAGAAACACAGTGGGTTCAGCTAAATTTGCTTGTGTTTTTCCCAGAGTTTTCTCCAATAAATCCCCCTAAATTTCCAAGCTCAGTTTCACTCCAGTAAATCCCGTAAATATTTTGATCAGCTCTGTAGGGCCGAGCACTGTAAATGCTCACACTCAGAGTGACTATTTCTCAGTAATGAACTGGAGCATCTTGGCAGAGGCTGATTTGTTTCACCCACTGCCCGTCTGCCCCGATAATTAAATTTTTCTTCCAGAAAAAACTCTGCCACCAAAGCACCACATCGGTCAAGACATCAGGAGGCCGAAAAGAAACAAACAAAAAAATTAATTTCAAACTGTGAAACACAGTCAGCATGAGCTAAATCCTCTCTAAGTCCTCACTGCTCATCTCCAGCAATTCAAATCAGGCCCAATTTCCATAGGAAGTTTTTTTGAAAGGCCAGCTGCAGCCTTCCTGATCCCATCACTGGGGCTGATTTTAATAAATGTCACTCACCTTGGCACAAAGTTTGCACGGTCAGCCCATTCCCCTCCCACTTCTCCCTTGACACTTGGTTTTCCTGGGGATTTTGGTAATGGTTTACAGGCAGTGATCACACGCAGTCACTCAATAACCACAAATTGACCGATCTGAGCTGATACGTTTCTTTTTTCCAGAGGTTTCCCCAGCTTCACTGGTCAATTTTAAATTAAAAAAAAAGAACAAATAATATTTAATATCGGTATATAATCATCACAAATATCTCGTTAGGATATAAACATCACAGTGTTTAACATCATATAATGTTTCATGTCCGTAGCCAGATTTGGGATTTTATAACCTGACTATAATCACAGTGAATTTTTGAAGATTTGTGAACTTTTTTGGGGAAGAAAGGAATCTAGAGTGGACTGAAAGGCTGTCATTAGTCATTGCTGGTGGCTCATGACAATAATTTTAAATAATCCTGAATGCTGGGGATTGTTCTCTTGTGTCGAGGGCGGCTCTGCAAAGGAAAGGCTGAAACACGAGCACGGATCCCACCGGGTTCTGCACAGGAAGAGAAAAGGTTTTTATTGGTAAATCCTTTCTCCCTGGCCACTCCTCTCCACTGAAACCAGCAGAGAACACCCTCGGCACTGAGCACTCCACAGCCTTATGTAACTGTTCCACCTTCCCCAGGAATTAAGGAAACGAACCGTGAGATTTTCTAAAGAGGCAGAAGTTATTTGTTTTGAAAAGGTACACGTACCACCAACCCCAAATTTGAGAACAGGGAAGGCAAAGCATCCACCCGTGAGAATTCTCTCACCAGAGGGGAAAACCAGCTTTGATATTCTATTTCCTCAGAGGTAAGAAAGTAAAAAAAAAAACAAAAAAATCAAAAAAAAATCAAAATACGTAGTGCAAGCTTCCTACCTGAGACAAATTGGATTATCACACCTTTAGGAGGGACAAATCCGGGATTTGCTGAAACTCCTTAGAGGTGCTGAGTGCCCTCATGGACCAGCTCAGCCACACAGGAGCAGGCTGTAAGCAAACCCCACTTCATTAAAAAAAAACACAGGAAGGAAGCAAATTTTGGAAATTAGGAAGCCCAGACTCCCTGCAGCCATAATTAATCATTTTCCAGAGTGCAGTAAAGATATATCTGGATTATTCTCCATGATTGAGGCATTGACAGGCTGGCACCCCTGCAACAAGCAGGATTTATCAGGAAATTTGGCCTATGGAGTTCTCCAGCCTGGAGCTGCACTGGCTCAGCAATTTCCCCCAGTGACTTGATAAAAATGTTTTTAGCCTGTTGTGCACACAGGTACACACAGCAATAATTACCATAATATTATAAAACACAAAGGGAGAAAAGCGCAGTAATTTGCACTGATTATTAAGTAAAAATAGGAAACTTTAATTATTAATTTTTGAACTCACTGAAAGGAGAAAATAGCACACCTTCCATGTGCAGACACAGAAATTAGATTAGCTTGACAAGCCCATTTCAGAGGGAACAGGAATTCTTCAGTGCGTTTATTTAATAGACCTTGAACATGTTATGAAGCAACTCTTTATTACAGCATCCTAAAAATGTGAGTGAAAGGATTTTAAATCCCACATCCTGGTGCTGCTTTTAGATTAATACAAAACACTGAAAGAATCCGAGTAATGACAGCTCTCTATTCAAAGCAGCCTCCAGCAGGATCAGGAGCAGAGTAAATGGGAATAACTGATGCTCCTGTGGCAAGTGCAGCTCCTCGGCAGAAGAGGGAAAAGAAGGATTTCCCCGTGCACACATTTTGGAGCAGCGGATTTCTGCCAAATCACAGTTGTGTTGACCACGTTTATTCACTTGGATCTCACCCCTGGATTTTAAAGCATCAGCAACACTGTCTGCTCTTCAAAATCTCTTTTTTCCCTGCCGTGGGAAACTCACGATATCATTTTTTTAAAGTGGGAAAATAGTTTTATGGCATTTAAAGTAAACACGGGCAGTTTTGTCGAAGGGAAGGGCGGCACAGAAGAGCCAAAATGTGAAATTAAATGAGTTGTATGCTTGTAAACGGACTTGAAGAGAAGGAAACTGCAGCGAGGAAAACTGGGAAGCTGCAGTGATCCAGGCTGGAGCTGCCTGGGTCATGGACAGGGCTGGAAATGATAAATGAAACTGTTGTTTTTAAAGAACAATCAGGAGAGATAGAAAAGTACTGAAATTTAGCTAATGAAGCCGAAGGACCTGCAGAGGCTGCAGGAGCAGAACCAAAAAAGGACAGCGCTCCTTTTGTAGTTTTTTTTTTCCCCCTTCCCCTTTTGCATTAGGCTGACTCTTTTCCAGAGCAAATATTGTGTTATATATCCGCGTCTCATTGTCTTCTGTCACCAGAGTAACACCTCTTTTACTGCTGCCGAAATGGCTACTCCGGCGCCGGGTCAGACCAATTATTTCTTAAATGGTTTGCATTCACCTGCACTTCAAATGCGTGGCTTCGAGAAACAAAATAAGAGCACCTCATTCCCAGGCTGCTCCCGAGATCCATTATGCTCCCAACACATCAGTCTGCTCAATTAAAGAGCCAACGACTACAAAGTGACTGTACATCATTTGTATTACCTTGCTACAGCCGACACTTTATTCACAAATATCTGACTCCAAGAGGTCCTTTTCTGCTTAGCTAGGTGCTTTATCCCAGCTTGCATTTATGTTTAAACAAACAAACAAACAAAAAAAGCCAACCAACCACAAAAAAACCCCAAAAACAAACCCACAAAAAAAAAAAATCAGCAATGTGCGTTTAGCAAAGATTTCTGTGTTATTCTTTCTCTGCAAAGGGAGTTTTGCCATTCTTTACAACCCACTTCAAACTGATTTGTTGGAGATTCCCCGAGCCCCGTGGAATGACAGTCTGAAGGCTTGCTTTCAAAATATTGGCCGTGCAACACCGAAACCAATCCTGCCTTGCCAGTTAACTGAATTCTTACTCAGTTTGGGGCTGTGTGCGCACGAAATAATTCGAATTGAGAAGCGAAAATAAAATTCACTCTTTGCCGAGGGCTGGAGGACACGGACAGGATTTCTCAGCAGTCCACGACTCCTCCAGGACAGGCTTTAGTTCTGGCCTAAGGGTACAACCAGCCCTGGCCCTCTCCAGGATCCTCTGATCCATCTTCCCTTCCAGCCGAGGACCTGCTGTGACGATTCCCTGGTTCCTGCTCTCCCACTGCTCCCCCACAGCCATTCCCTGGAGCTGGCAGGTGGATTCCTCTCCTCCTGCCCTGTTCTGGGACGGATCCATCCCCGAATATCAGCCCTCAGCTCCCACAGAGCCCAGGTGGGCCCAGAGACACGCGCAGAGGAGTTTCTGGATGGATGCAAGGAGACTTTCTCTTCTCCAAGGATAATTAAGCCCTGACGAGGCTGTCCAGAGGGGCCGAGGCTGTCCAGAGGGGATGAGGTTGTCCAGAGGGGCCGAGGCTGTCCGGAGGGGATGAGGCTGCCCAGAGGGGCTGAGGTTGTCCAGAGGGGACAAGGCTGTCCAGAGGGGACGAGGCTGTCCAGAGGGGATGAGGTTGTCCAGAACGGCCGAGGCTGTCCAGAGGGGACGAGGCTGTCCAGAGGGGCCGCGGCTCCTCCACCGCGGGCGAGAAGCCCTGAGCACTCCGTGTTCCCCCACGTTGAGAGGAAGGTTGGAGAGGACATCCCCAGGTCCCTGTGACGGCGAGCAGCTATCCCAGCACCCAGGCTCTCCCAGAGCCCACTGTGACTGCAGCAAACCCCACGTGAAACGACGAGAGGGGGTCCTGAACTGTGAGGTTGGACCTCCCTTCTCCCAGGCTTCCCCAGCAGCTCCTCGCAGGACACATTTGTGGAAAAAGTTGAGAGAGCAGAACTCTCTAACTGCTGATATCAGCACCAGAGGCACGCAGCCCTTGGCCCTTCGTGGGGCCAAACAGCTCTGTAATTTATTTTCCCTTTTTCCCCAGCGTGGAAAGGGCAGGATCAATCCTATGGATAGCCCGAGCTATGGATATCCTATGGATAACCCGAGCTAATCCTTTGGATAACCGAACACCTTCAGCACAGCAGTGACACAGGTGCCCCAAAGCCTGTGGGCCAGCCCAGGTTGACTTTCCAACATCTCCTGAGGAGGTAAAGCTCATTTCAACAAAGTGTAAATTCTGCCCAGTGCAAAGAAAAATTACTTTGAATTAACTGGATAGATGTTATGAATAATCCACATTAAATTCTTAATTTTGGGTTACGATAGAAGACTTAATAGTGGTCAGATACCCACTGCTTATGCAATTAATTCTTAGCCAAGAAAATGAATGTGAGATATAAAATATTTTAGAAATAATCTTTTCGTACAAAAACAATGGAAATTTGAAGAAGGATTAAGATTTAGTGTCACAACAGATTATAGTGTGAACGGAATATGTCCTTACAGAAATCTATTTAACCACTGATATCCTAGAGGGAACAAACTATTGGGCTTTTTCCACAGGGAAAAAAAAAAAAAAGGGAATTTGCTCTTTATATTTACTGGAGCCCACAACTGGCAGGAAATGAGGCATGAAATGTATTGTCAAACACACAGTGTTCCAACAGAATGCCTTACTTCCAGTTGAGCATTGATTTTAGTGATGCAAGCTCTCAACCCCCCCCCAAAACAGATATTTTTTTAAAATGGA
>VYZQ01022188.1:0-33138 GCA_013400655.1 Mystacornis crossleyi
TTTTTTTTTTTTTGTAATGAGAGATGTCTGTTTTCATGTTTTAATGGAAAATTTCGGAGCGAGTGTATACCAAAAAATACCAGGATGGTCTTACTTTGGACATGATTGCACACTGACTGTGTGTGTTCCCGCTGTACATTCTAAGCACAAGTTATAAAGTCGTAATTTTCCACTGGCGCGTGTTCTGGCTGTCAGGAATTATCCTTGATCTGCTTTCTGGGAAGCTGGAAATTTTTGTGTATTTCAAAATTCACTGATTCATCTTCTGGTGGATTGAGTCAGGTTTAACCCAGCTGCAAAGTGCTCTGCAATTCCCAGGGAGATGTACTTCCAGAATATTTGATGGGGTGAATTAATGGCAGGTCAAGGTCAGTCAAAAGGTGTGTTTCTTGAGCCCAATGTTTTTGGACGTTTTGGATGTGATAGTAATTTGTATGTTTTCTGATGCTTTGTCAATTGTAAGGATTTTAAAATTTCCTTAAAATTTCCAAACACTTTGTCTGAATGTTCATAGCCAAAAAAACCACAGACACAAACTGCTGGTGTCAGGTGAGCTGTATGAATTTTCTAGTTAATACATTGGGTTTTTGATCCATTATCATGATCTTGCCTGAGGTCTTGTTCCAAATGGGATTCAGGCCTTGCCTGGTTCATTGTTGAATTTCTCAGCCTTTAAATAGAAATACATTCACTGATGCAAATTTAGGCTCTTCTTTTATTCAAGAGCCCCGAACATGAAGTGTGTGTTTACGTTTTTGCATAGCACTGCATGGAGTTAAATTTTTATCCAGTGACTAATTCACTTTCTGGTTTTCAGGGTGTCACTGGGTTTAACTTTTTACTGTGCAAGCTGTGACTTTGATCTTCAGATTTGTACAACTGCCCAATATTGGCAAACGTGACTTTGTCTTATAAAACACTACCGTATATTTTAATGTCCTTATATTGATTTTTCCTGAAGGTGTGAGCTTTACACATTTCCAGCCCGAGTGGACATCCATGAAATAATTAAGCCCATCTGTTTCTCCTGTTTCCCTGTAGGAAAATGTAATGAAATAGGATTCTCCACTGACCTGACTCCTTAATTCACATTGTTATGCTCTTTCACAATGGGAATATAAAAAGATACCTCAATATTTCATAGCATCTGTTGCCTTAAATTGATATGGGTAATTGAAATATGTGGCAGTGGCTGAAACTTGGGGTTGGGAATTTGCAGTGACTGTGAGGGCTCAGCACTAAAAAAAAGTGGCATTAGCAAAGCAGGAACGGCAGGAAGGGAAGTTTTCTTTCTCCTGCTCCCTTAGAATTCCCTGGTCTCACAGACCCTGAGGAAAAGTGGGGCAAAGTGAATAAATATATTGCATTTACATTGTCAGGATAAAGATGGTATTTAGGAATTACTGCCCACAAACTGAGATGCTTTTTTGGGGAGTGCAGTTCTGGTGTTTGCTGCACTTAGTTAATGGTTACTTTGAGCAGAAGATGTCAAAGTAGATATTAATGCTCCCTAGTTTAAAAAATCACAAAATAATGTTCCTGCTTTCTCGCAGACTCACTAATTCGTGTTTTAAAAAGTTACCAGTAGTTAGAGAACATTTTATTACTTCATGGAAACAAATGTTTCCTTATATGAATGCATTTGAAAGTCCATCCTGAAGGACAATAAGGTTAAGACTATCCCAGCTTTGCACATAAAATCAGGATACACACGTCAGAGTTATCGCACTGCCCAAGTTAAGAAACTATGATGCATTTATTAGTCAGACTTTTCTTTTTCCCTGCTCAAAATAATTTTCTTCTGGGAAATGTGTTGACTTCAGTCTCCTCTTTCATCATGTCTCGTAGTTGTCACAGAAGGATTCCTGTGTGAGCTGTCCCAAGGTTGAAGGCAGCTCTGTGTTGGAGCGAGGGAGGGAAGCGCAGTCCCAGCGCCGCGGGGAGCGCCGGCTCCAAGGAGCGCAGGTGGCTGATCCCGGCGGCCTTTCCACGCTTAACCATTTTCTTCACTGGGCAAAACAAATTTAAATATCGGATAAATCACCTTGCTAACTATTTCCCCGTTTAAAATACACAACAAAGTCTAAACCTGTTGTATTGCATGACCTAAGATTTTTTTCGTAAGGAGGTGCTGCGGTACAATTCGTTCTGTTCCTGCCAGAGCTTGTGGTCGATCCAATTCCAAGGTTTCAGTTGGTTTTGGGAGTCAGTTTGATTCCCATGTTGTTTTGTAATCCTACACAAGGGCTGGTTGAATGCTTTTGGTTTTCTTCTCTGGTGCAAAACTTTTACTGTAGAAAGTTTTTGGGGATACCTCAGGCTTCCTGCTTGTCACGGTTGTCGTTTTGCAGTTAATTTAAGTGGAATTTGGTTTGAATGGGGTGGGAGAAAACCTCAGATGAAATACAGAGCTTCACATCCAGGTTTGGTGTAAGCCAGCTCTGATTCTACACTTTGAAATGCAGTTAACTGAGAACTGGAAAATAACTTTGTTTGCCTAAAGTATCCCCAGATTTATGTTCCAAAGACAGCCGCTTGTTTTCTTCTACCTTTTCAATATTGATAACACATTTCAGCTATTCCTTGTAGTTATTTGGGCACTTCTTTATACTTCTGATAGAAAAGTGAGTCTTTTCAGAGGGCTGTTGTGGTTTCTAGGTGTTTGCTAAGCTGTCTGGGATAGTGGCTTTTGGAACAGGAGATCCTAAAAGAAATGGGTTTGTAACATTAGCTGGAATACTTGGAATGCTTTTACAAAGGAAATTGGTTCAAGGCATCTCGGCCAACTTCACCTGTTCCCATCGAGGTGTTTCATACGGCAGCCCTTGGAACCCCCCTGGGCTACACGAGGGGCATTTGGGAAGTTTAACTGTTGGAGCTGGAATATGGCCAGATCTTTAGGGCTGCCATTGGTCTGGGAAGAATTTAAAGCAATCGGGATGCTTTTAAACTTTTCTTTTACATCCCATTGGGGAAGCTGAGCCTGTAGCATGTGGATACTCTTCATGGGTGAAATGGAGTAGACAGGAATAAAAGGAGCCTGTCCAGTGCTCCTTTTTATTGAGTTAACTTTATTAGAGGATGTTCCTGAGGTGGTTTTTTTTTTTGTTGGCGTGTCACCAGAATTATTGTGTAACTAATTTAAATATAATGAGATTTTTCTTGTGCCTGTTGTCTAGCTTTAAGCTCAGTAGTTTGTGGTGTAGCTTAAAGACCTCTAATCAAAATAACTCTGAAGAAAATTAAGTCTGTCTATATACGTAAAGCCAAATCCTGTCTATGTTCCCAAATTCCTCCCTCGGCTGTACCGCTGGAAAGCTGATGAGCTTTTCATGAGGAAAATGCTGTTTTTGCCTGGGAACTGAGTAGTCCTGGGAACTGAGTTTGCCCAATAAAACTTGGAAATTCAGCCATCACATATGTGAAGTCTACACGCAGTCGTTGCTGGGCTACTGATGTGCACTTGTCAAACCATTTCCCTTTATTGTTGCTGTTTCACTCTACAGACTGTCCGGCAGAAGCTCCTTTTCAAGTAAATTATTGAATTCGTAGAGTTTTGCTCTCTGTGTTAATGGATTTTGACTAAATTATTGAATTTGTAGTGTTTTGCTTTATGTATTAATTGAATTTCTTTGCCCTTCTTTCAGAGCATTCAGTCAGAAAAGAGCTGCAATTGAGAAAGAATATGCACAGGTAGGTTCTGGAATAATTTTGATGGTTGTGGCATTTTTCCGTTGGGATAATTTGTTAATGAGCAAATTATCACAGTGTATGTTTTTTTCATTTATCTTTTCCATAAATTACTTACTATGAAAATGTGTTGAAGTTCTGAATCGGTTTGGTCTATATAGGACTTAGGCCCATTCTGTATTTTCATGTGTTTTGACTTGAGGAAGTTCTTGAGTAGAGAAAACATTTTTAACATTTTTTCCCCAATTGTTATAAAGTCGAGCTCCGTGTGGTTTTCTCAGAAATCAGTGTGAAACCTGAGTGAAAGGTAAAATCAGGTCAATCAGAGGGAGAGGAAACGTTGTGGCTTACTCGGTCCAAAATAAATTTAAATTCACATTCTTCAGTAAGAGCAGCTTCCCATTCATCTGAAATAATAGCGGATTTGGCCTCATGCTTGTGATAGGGAGTGGAATGAATTTTGATTTGTTTGTGAGAAAAGAGGGAAGATTGCTTTTTCTCCCCTGGTCCAAAATTAGAAAGCATCTAATAAGGGGCATCTGCCTGTTTAATTTACAGTAAAGGCTCTGGGAGCTTAAGTCCAAGTACAACAGATTAAAAATACATTAATTTATTTTAAAATAGATTAAAGGTAGAATAAAATCCAAGTGAGTGAGCTCGTGGAGCTCAGTGTGCCATAAATCCAACTGGAGATGTGCCTGACGTGGAATGTGAGAACACAAGCTGTCACTAGGCTGCTTCCAAGTGCAGCTTGTAGGATGTCATGTTAAACATCCTTCCAGTCCTCAGTGCTGCATCACCCCCGAAACACACAGAGCAAACGTGTTCGGGGGGCCAGACTTCGCTGTCGGTCGGGAAAAGATGATTTCTGTGCCTGTGATGGATGGGGATTTAGTGCTGGATTTTCTGCACGTCTTCTCAGCCTAAAAGTCGTCTGGAAACCCTTCCTAAATCCCACGGAATTTGTGCTGAATTAAGCCCAGTCACTGACAATAGTGCCATAAGTTATTGGTGCTCCAGTTCTTCCTCTGGACATGAATTTACCTCGGCAAGTATCAGTTCCATTGGCAGCTGAACTAAATTTGATTAAATACCTGAATTTTTCAATGACAGTGCCTCCTGAAACTGTGGTTAAAAATGTGTATTCTTGAGTGATTTTCTCTTAACTGATGTAGAAAATTTAACATCAGTTCTTAGTACATTTATCCATTAGACACTGGGAATGTCTTTTATATGCAGAGACACAACAGTCTCTGCAGTTAGGGAATAGTCTTGATAAGTTGGAAAAATAATTACACTGCGCTTCAGAGAGCTCAGACTTAACAACTGAGGCTTTCAGCTCCTTGGATTTAACCCCCCCCAACTTTGCAGCCATGCAGCTGCAGCATTTGAGATTCACTGAATGGCTGTTTATATGAATGAAGTCTTGTGGGATCGCTTCCTTGGGTTGCTGATAAGTGCACAGCTCCACAACAACGTTGGACGCTTCTTCGAGGGCCTCTAAAAGGATTTCTGTTCTGGAGGTGGTCATAAAATTTCACATAAAGCCTTTTGGGGAGTGAAGTTGTGCTCCAAGTAAATGGGAAGTCGCATTCATCGGCAGTGGGATATTCCTTTTAAGCCAGTTATAAAGGGAGCTGGAAATGCTCAGTGGTTTATGAAGCCAGATTTCTAAACCTTTTCACAGATTCTCTCCAAATGCCTCTTGTCACTTTAGGGAATTTGGAATATTCTGACATCTGACTTTTTTTTGGCAAGTTAGAAGCAGTGGAAGGGTGGCCAGTGAAAATAAGTTTCCCAGAACCCAACACTTGGTCGGTTTAAAAAAAAATGGTGGGTTGGTGCCCTGCACTTGGGTGCCAAGTTTCTAAACACAGAGTGCTTTTGTTGGGAGCAGGAGAACCTGTCCAAAGGCAAGTGAAACACCCCAGCCCAGTGTTTATAACTTGCCCTAATGACATGGTAAGTGGTGCAAATATATGTGATGAATTACAGGGCCTGTATGGAAATTTTCCTGCTCTTATTCTGTCGAGGTTTTTTGTTTGTTTTTTTTTTGTGGAGTGTTTTCGCCCTGTTGTACCTGTTGCCTTTGAAGGTTTTTGGAGCTATTTGTTTGCTTATTGTCCATCTCCAGTGGGTTCTTTCCTGGCTTTTCCAGGTTGTGCCGTGGTATAAATGGGAGAAGTATCCAGTATATCAGCAATTCTGCAGTTTTCTAGATCAGCTGGGATTCTGCACTCAGCTCTTCCACTTGTAATTTTGGTCCTGCATTATTTAAGAAATGCTTGGAGGCTTACCTTCATATTCAGAAATGAGAGCTCAGAAAGGTTCTCATTTCCCACGAACAGTATGCCTGCTAATAGCATTTAAATTGCAATTTTATATTGTTATTATTAGCTATTCTCCATGATTAATAAGCTACCTGAAATCAGTGGCTGAGGATACTCTTACGGTGAAAGAACAGTTCACTGGATGTGTGCTTTTGCTGCTACCTACCAAAAAACTGTTCTAGCCAGCGTGTTAAATAGGTAAAATGTTGGGGTTTTGGTTGTTTTTTTGTTTGTTTGGTTTGGTTGTTTGTTTTTTTGTTTTTTTTTTTTTGAGATCATAATTACATCTCTGCTGCTCTTACTATTATTTCACACTGTTAAGTCAAGAGACCAGACTCTCACAGTCTGGGAACACACAGATGACCTTCCTTGTCATGCTTTGGTTTTGCTTGATGTTTCATTATCATCGTTTCAGAGTAAAACGTGACTCCAGGCAATCAGCATGGCCTGGCCCCTTGGAATTTGCAAGTAACCTCAAGGAGGTTGAGTTTCCCTGCATGCTAATGAGTTTCTAATTGTAGTACCTCGACTAAAGGCACTGATGTTGTACAAAAAAGGTGGGAGAACCCATTCCCTGAGCTACATTTGAAGTGAGGCACAGGCAGAAGTGCCTGTTCAGTTTTTTTTTTAAAGAGGCAGTAATTGTTAGGATTTTTTTTTTTCCTCTCTGTGTTTATTCTAGAGGTCAAATTAACATTGAAGGGCTGTGGGTGCTCAGTAAACCCAGCTTATCTGTCATCAAGAGGGGACAGGGCACTCGGTGTTGATTGCTGTGCCTGTGGCACTGAGGAACTTGGTGCATTTAAAACATTTTCAAATGTGGAGAGAATAAAAACGAATGCGGTTTAAAGCCAGACAGTCCCATTGGCAGCTCCTCATATGCATGGCAGTGGTCAGGAGAGGAGCCTTAAATAAGATGAAATGGATGAGAGAGGGAAAAGCAGCTGGAGGTGGAGCGAGAGGAGCATGAAAGGCAAGAGGGAAGGTGGGGAGGTGGATGTAAGCAGATACCAGGTCACCCGTACCCATCTCCCTCACCCTGTGCCTCACCAGGCCTGGAAACCCTCATTGCAAGACATCAGAATGTATGCATATATATTTCCTAAAAAATGACAATATTCCTGGAGCAGTTTTTATCTGTATAACGTGTGCACGAGTATACATAATATATAAAGCAGGTATTTAATAAATAAACATAACACGCTTTATTTTATATTTTTATATACATATATAATTTATTTATATATTTGTCAGAATGTGCTGGTTTTCCACTGTTTAAAGTCAAAAATAGAAGCTGACCGTTTCTTTTGGCATGTTCTGACAAGGGTGCCAAGCTGCCCAGTGGCCTTTTGAACAAATTTTCAGAGAATTAAAATCATTAAGAGTTAAAATCGGACATTCCCACCATGTCTTAGTAACTTGTGCCGTGTCACATTTTTTTCCTTTGCTGTTCTTTATCATGTATTCCAACACTTTGTGCAAATCAACTGATTTCTCTTTATCCTGTGAAGACTGGGAAGGTGATGGTATTTCCCTCGTAAGGAATGAGCGAAATTGATTGAATTTTAGCCAAAATAACACAAGTCTCTGATAGAATGGAAACTAAACTCTTTTGAAAAGACACCGATTTATTGCAGCGTTTCGGGGGTGACCGTCAGAGCAGGAGGATGGCAGAGACTCCACGGGAACAGCCGGGAGATTTGGGAGTGGTGCTGGGGAGCTCTGTAAATAGAACCCTGTCAGCATGGGACACCAGGCACCTGGGTTGATTCCTGAATCCCACGACTCAAAACAGCCGCAGCATGGCAAACCCAGCCTTACAACGGGCTTGAAATACAAAAAAAAAAAAAAATCCTAGGGTGAAGTAAAGTCTTTCCTCTGCCTCCGAGCTACGGAACCCCTGGAGCGGCAGGAAAAAATAACTTGAGGTACCTGCTCTGCAAAGCCAGCAAGCAGCTTTCCATTAGATCATTCCCTGCAGTCTGGGCAGAACGGGTGGGATTTTTAATCCCAAAGGATACAGGAGGTTGCTGTGGGAGAGCAGGAAGAGATTGTGGACTTTAAGGGTGGGTCCCCGACTTGGGGACAAACAAGGAGCAGCCGCGGGTGGACTGCTCAGGAGCTGTTTTGTTAACAGATGAACTGAAGTTACTTGTTTCTTCCTCTGAGGATGATTTTAGAGTTACTGCGGTGCTAAACCTCCCTCTAGAGTATTTCTGTATTGCTTAAGACGTTTGTCTTGGTTTTGTTTCATGGTGAAATCGATGACTTTCGTAATCAAGCAGTAACTTAAAAAAAACCCTGGGACATTTGTGTGTGTGTATGGAAGATGTATTTTTAAGACTTAGAACACTTCATGTTAGGGAATTAGGGTCTTTGACTTCTGTACTCCAGATCCTGTGAGAAGAGTTTAGTTTGTAATTAGCCCATATGCAGAAACTAGGTTGGTTGGGGGTTTTTTTAATCTCCGCCTTATCTTTGGAAGGAATTTAGCTGTCATTCTGTGGTTTCTCTGCAGAGAAACTTTCACTTGTAGTACGTGAGTGGATTATGTTGAAATTTCCGTCCTGCCTATCCTGAGCTGAATGGCTGCTGTATCTGGATTTATTTGATAGCAGTTACTTTGAAAGACAGCAAATTGCTTTGAAACACATCTGTGCATTTTTTGTATTTTCAAGCTTTCTGTAGGAGACATTAGGAAAAGCTCAGAGTGAAATCTTTTTTTCCAGGAATGAGCTCACTGAGTGTCTGCAAGTGTTGATTTTATCATATTTTAAAAGACAGACGAAATAAAACAAACCCAACCTGGATGAAGTGACCCCAGACATCTGAGATGCTCCATGTGGGCTACCCAAAAGTGTGGGAGAGCTTTGAGATACCTTCTTTCTACCACTGGTGGTATTGCAGACCATTTTAGCAGGCATTCAGTGTGTTGGTTTAACTGAATATGAAAATCATGGTTTTGTCCACCAGCACTGGGAAATGTTCTCCTCCCAGCCCAGTGCCTGGAGGGAGACTTAGTGCTGATCTTTATCCAAGTTCCATTTTTTCTTCCCCCAGTGGTGGCTGTGCGTGGATGTGGCACCTCCTTCTCTTAGCAGAGTTCATTTCCTCCCTGTACAGAGGGAACAGCTACTGAAATCCTGTGATCCGAGGTCTGACTTGAATATTCTGCCTTTCCCGTTGTAGGAATTTCTGTGGGAAGCAGGCCCACAGAAGCTTCATGTGTGACTTTTTTTTGGGGTGTTACTCCCTGCAGCCTGGTTGGCACAGCTGCTTGGGGAAAGGGGAAAAGCTGTATCCAAGAAACCTCTGGATCCAATAACAAAAATGCCATTCAGGCCTCTTCGTGCACTGAGTGATATTCCCCCATGGATCCTTCGGGGCTGGGAGGCTCCTCTGTTTCCTTCCTTTGGAATCTTGCTGTGGTTGCACCCGTCTGTCACAGACGGCCATGTCAGGCAGGTTGGCTTGTAAGCAAACTGTGCTGCTTTCCGTGGACTTCCTCCTGCCCTTTCGTGGACCTTGGAAACCAGGGAGGGTGTGGAGCCTCCAGAAGGAGCTGATACTTGCTTGGAGGTGATGTCTTTGGTTGGTACCCATCAGTTGTTCCCTGAGAGGGTGGGCAGGCCCTGGCACAGGGTGCCCAGGGAAGCCGTGGCTGCCCCTGGATTCCTGGAAGTGTCCAAGGCCAGGCTGGATGGGGCTTGGAGCAGCCTGGGATAGTGGAAGGTGTCCCTGCCCATGGCAGGGGGGGTCAAATTAGGTGATCTCTAAGGTCCCATCCAACCCAAGCTGTTCTGGGATTCTGTGACTTAATTTAGGATATTTCTTCGGGATAATCACTGGTGTTTTCTAAAAGAGCTTTGGATTCATTAGGTAAAAAAACTCAGAGGAAGACCTGTGTTTCGACCTGGATTATGAGGAATCACTTTAAGAGTCTCTTCCTTGCCATATCCCTGAAAAATCTCCACTTTAGTGTGGGATGTGTGGAATGCCTGTGATTTCAGATATACCTGGACCCTGGACTGTTTTGTTAGTTTGTTTTAAATCTCAGCACGACTGGCTTTCCGTTTTTGGGGAGAGGATCCGTAGCGCTTCCCGTCGCTGCCCGGTGTGGAGATCATGCATATTGATGGGCTGGTTTGGTCTTTTCAGCCGTGATGGTGCACAATACATCAACAGAACTTACTGCTGCCAGAAAGAAAACACCTGCCTGGTACTACCTTTGGATTATGTTTGCCATTCAAGGCACCGGGATATCCATACGGGGAGCAGAGAAATGAAGTGTAGGACTCCGTGGCTATTCAGGCCATTCTTCCCGACCAAGCATGGAGAATCAGTGGCCGTGAAGGCCACAAAGACTGATCTGCTCCATTTCATAAATGGTTAGGACCACTATTGTGAATTTTAGAATAACTTGTACAGCCAAGTTTGACAAATCAGGTGTTATAATGGGATTATTGATACCATTCTGCACTTGTCACAGTTCAACCTCTTAGTGCACGTTTCCCTTTTTTCCCCCAAACAAGAAGCTCTTTAGAATTCTCTATATTAAATGTCCGTTTAACATTTAATATAATATACTTTGCCTGGAACAAAGACTTTGGGTCTATGAGTGACATTCCAAACAATATTATCGTTGACCTTCTCTTTTTATGTAGATTTTGCATTCAGTTGTTCGTGTACTTTTCCGTCTCCAAAAAACACATGTCAGAACTTAAAGCGGGGGCAAGAAGTGGGATATCTGATTTTGGTCTCGTCTCACTGGTTGTTCTGTTAGAAGAAAAATGAAAATGCCCTACACTGCATTATTAGTCCATTTAAAAAGAATTTTAAAAGGCAGCCTTTTGAAAATGCTAAGCTATCTGCTACAGTTTTTATGGAATTCTTTAGGTTAAAATAATATTTCTCTAAGAACAGAGGAGGACTGTCAGCTTCTATTTTCAGTGAAAACATCTAGTTCCTTATAAAGGGGCTGCTAAGCTTGGAATTACTCTATTCCTACAAAGAAAGCCCTTCATAAAGAAACCCCATTTTTTGCTGAACTGATGCAAGCAAGTTTCTCTGAGCTGGCTTTTAGCTGTTATTTTTCTTTCCGATTACTGCGCTCAGAAGCATCCAGGGCCTGGAATTTGGATCCTTGTAAGTGGTTCTGCTTGCAGATGAAAAACTTTATTCTTCAGAGCTGTTCTTCGCTTGGCCGTTCAGCTCCACCGGCGAGCCAGGCAGTGGATCCTGCAGCCTGTGGAGTTATCCATGAGTTGCTGCTGGGGGCATAATTTTTTCTCTGCTGCCCGAGTTTTTCTCGAGCTGCCTCAGCGTCTCAGCTCTTTCCTAACACATTCAACCCAGTCATCCTTCCCAGCAGCTGCTTCTCTTTTTCCTGGGATTTTCAGAGGGCGGGCGAGTCACAACTCAAGGCTGTAAAAATAAGCACAGTGGAAACTTTGGGCCCCCAAAATAGCAACGACACCAGCGCTGAGTCATGAGTCCCTGCCAGCCATACCCTGCCAAGGCTTCTCCACCTCTCTTTGGGTTCCTTTTCCCTGTCTTTCCTTACATCTTGTCCTGGGAACACAATCGTCTTCCATCTCCTAGCTTTCCACCCCTCATACACATCTCACATTTGTCTCGGAGTTCTTTGGGTGGAAGAAATTCCTGGGGGTTGCCTGTTCAACCTCCTGGTCAAAACTGTAGTTTTGTGAGGCCCTCATCCCTTTTAAAATTGGGAAATCTTTAAGCCTGTAGAATCCCAAACTGCATCCCTCAGGAATAACGTGTTCTTAGGGCTGTTTGACAGCCCAGGCCCTGCCCGAGCCACCTCCTTGGCTCTTTTCCCTGCTCTGTTTTCCCTGGTAATGGCTGTGCCATGTTCTCCTTCCAGCTTTTGAGTTGGTATCAGTTCCTCAGGAAATGCATCCTGGTTTGCAGACCACGGTTGGACGTGGCTGTGCAGGGATCTACAAGCAGTCAATATGACCAGGAATGCTCTGGGGGTGGGTTTTTGGGGGTGTGTGTTTGGGGATTTGTAAATCCCCAAAGCTTCAAGGTAAGAAGGGAAATGTTTGGTGCATGAACATCACCCATCGTCCCTTCCTTGTATTTTCTAGCAGGCCATAAACAAGTCAAAAGCTGTTTGTCTCCTAACTTGCTTTTGCCTTTATTTGCATTTTTGCACCTTCTCTGTTAGCCCTGCAGTCGTTCTGGAGCCATCAGTAGAAAAAATATCCTTTGTATCCAACATAACTCTGCCTCTTTACCTGATAAGCACCTTCTCTGTTACAATCAAAAGGCCATAACTTAGGGAAAACCAGCAATCACCGTTTTGCCTGAAAATGGTGCTCAGGAGAGTGTAATTAGAAAGAAAATGGTTTAAAAAATAAACCACATCGAAAAAAGGTAGGGAGAATTTCATTCTTTGTATAGTTCAGTTGGTTAATTCAGCTGATTAAATTTTCTGCAATTCAGCTGCTTCAGCTGGTTGTCAAATGTTGGGCACACAGAGGTAATTCATAGGAGCTGGAGTTCCTTTCTTCTGTGGGACTTAAGAAAAACCGATTGCACCTTCTGCACAGTAACTGAAGTGGTTTGGGCTCTGTGTGACTCTGAGGTAGTGACATTTCTGAAGAGTTACTCTTGTCATGTTTTTCAGACCAAGTTACCTTAATTTTGCAAAGGTCGCCGTTGGTTAAACAAAAAATCCCCCAAAAATACAAAAGCAAAAAAAAAAAGCTCATTTTATTCACTGTTCAATAATTAAACACATAAACTTGTGTTCACGCTGTAAAAAGGCCTGAACATGGGTTTGCAGGAGCAGCCTGTCATCCTTTCATTCTAGAGCAATCCCCAAGCCCAGGGGTCCAGATTTCATGTTGGACCCTCAGGAGTTCATTTAGATGGATGTAAGGAGAACTGGGCAGAGCTTCCTGCCTGCTGAGGCTGTTTGTCTCACAGGATTATTTAAAGGGTACAGTAGATGTGTTCCTAACTATTTTTAAAAACTATACTCCCTTCTGCCTCTTTCCAGCCTTGGAAGTTTGCTTTCGGACCTGGATAAACCAGGCCGTGTTGACAGCTCAAAAAAAAAAACAACAAACCCCAACAGAGAATGTTTAAGTCAAATCTGCCCTAAATGATTATTCAGTGTCAGACCCTGCATCCACAGTGGGTGACTTGGTTAGTTTTATACAGATAAAGGCCTTTTACCAGCCTACACTCCCCAAAAAAAGAGGAGGGAGAAAGGAAACCCATCAACATTCATTCAGATCTGTCCCTGCTGCTGTGAGGGGACAGATCCTCTGGATTATTGCTGAGAGTTCTCCAAACTGCTGCCTCCAACATTTATTGTTCTGTTTTATGGTGTGTGTGGCCAGCAGTGAAGCTCAGCTGGGTTGTTCCCTTCCACATCATTTTAGAAGGGAGAAATAACAATATTTGAACATCTTGGTGCTTTAGATAAAGGAAAATGCTTGTCCAGCTGGATTCTGGAAAGATATAGGTGGCTGGCATCCCATATAGAGGATGAGTTCCACTCCATTACTGGATTGGTGCTGTGTTATTTTAGCAGTGTTTGGTTGTATCCTGAAGAATGACAGTTATTCATTAAATACTCATTAATCAGTTATCATTTTTTCCCCATGGAAAATACAATAAGTCAGTGCAACAAGCTTTGTATTGGGAGATTTCCACGTATTTAAAAATAAACTCTGTTTTATTGAGAAAACATGTTAAAATGTGGTTTGATGGATAAGGTAGTGACATCATCATCAGTAAACACTCATGAAGGGGAAATCCAGTGTAGGTATAATGCAGGAACAGAACCTTAGCACTGATTTGCATTTTAATTTATAGATGTAGAGCATTCTTTTCAGTCGCCAGAATTGTGTTGATGATGGTATAGAGTTATTCCTGCTATTCCTTTTTTAATTTTCAGTATTACTCCGTGTTTCCTGCTAGGCAGATACCCTGCCTGCTGCTCATTTCTCTAGCAATATACTCTGCACTGCCTTTTGCAGTTTAAAGGGTAGTTTGTCATATTTTCAACAAAAATAAAAGCATATTTCATACTGGTTGCAAACAGAAACTAATTGAGTAGGAGGAAGCCTACAGATTTATGAAAAAACCATCTCAGCATTAGTTTTCTTAGCTGTGCTTGTGTCCAAATATGGCTCAGAGCTTTTTTTTACATTCACAAGCCATAAAGAGGTAATTTAAAAAAAAAAAGCAAAAATACCAAGGGCTGGTCACATTTTTTGCAATGTGAAATTTGTGAGCTCCTGGGTTTCCTGGATTTATTTCTCTACAGGATGCCAGGTACATCTGTGTTTGCTTTTTGATTGTCTATCCAAATAGGCTGGCCAAAAATTTGCATTTTTCCTGTCACATGGGGTTTTCCTATATTTATAGCAGCGTCTTAAAAGATACTTTCTGTCTTGTGTTGGCTTTCTGGTTTTGTTTTGCCTGATAATTTATGTTCACTTAAGGTAGAGCAAAGCATCTCTGTGAGTACCCTCCAGTAAATGTGGTGGGGGGTGGAATTTGTAAGCAGGATTATTTTTTCTGTGTTCATAAAAGTGCAGGTAATACACTCTGTAGGTTTTTAAAAAGAGTTTTCAGTTACACAGCTGTTACCAGGTGTAATGATGCTAAGTCTTCCCTTTTACGTAAGAATAATAATATAAGCTGTTATATATTATCCGTATAAATATTCAAATAGGGATATTTGGTGAAAATTGAGGGGAGGGAAAGCAAAATTTGGGGTCAGTGCACCCATTTTTAGGGCTTGGGTTTTGAGAAGATGCTGTCAATATGCACCTGCTGCTGTGAGGGGATAGAAAATCCCGCAAGGCCGTAACTCACCTCTGCTCCGACATCCAAAGTCTGGGAAGTGAAGACACCCCACAGCCATGACCAAGTTTATCACTTGTTCCTCAGAGTTGGGAGCAAAAGGTTTTCTCCCGAGTGGTGGCCAAGGGAGGCTTCTCTGAAGATCCCAAAGTTCCTTTAAGCACAGCTTGCCAGTCGTGACGTTTCCCTTTAAATGAAAGCTGTGGAGGTCTCTGCTCAGCAGCTGCTTAACCCTTGCTGTCGCTCAAAAGGGGTCGTGGAGAGTCAGAAACAGCTGGAATACATCAAAATCCTTATTTCTGATTATTCCTGTAGCCTGCAGGTCACGTGTTAGACCTTTGGGAAGCAAAATCCCCCTCACATAACAAACTGTGGAACTGTGATCCAAGGTGCAGGCAGCTTCTGGGAAGTCTCCTGCAGGAGGTTTTTCGTTGAGGGTTCCACCAAGAGTTCTTAGAAATACCTTGAAGAAATACTGAGATGTAGCTAAAACTGCATCCTGTCACTTTTTTCCCCCCACAAAGAGCTCTGTACCTGTTCCACAGAAAAAGAACAAAAAACATACGGAATATTGATTCTATGTGGTAGACATATATCTTCTTTTCCTCCAAATAACAAAGAACTTGGTGATCCTTGTGACTCCAAACACCCAGTATTCTGTGATTCAAGATTAAGAAATGGCAATTCTTGCCTTCAAAGCTGATTTCCTCTGGAGCAGTAATTGCTCATCAATAAATGGTAAAAATTGTGGGGTTGGGGTGGGTGGTGTTTATTTTTTTAGCAGTGGGTCTTGTCACCGGGTTTATGGTGACCTTCACACTTGTACCGTGACTTCTTGGTTTCTTTAAACTTTTTTCTGGGGGGAAATCCATGAGAAAAACGGTTTTTGCTGTGTGTTAGTAAATTGAACTCTTGAATCTTAAAAAAAAACACCCCTCACATTACATGTTTTGCAAGTTCATATGGCTTATCTACAGTTTTTGTTTGGGTTTTTCCCCTATGTGTGTCAGGTGTTAAGAAATGAGGCAAAGAACTTGTAAAGGACAAATGCTGCAAACAACCTCCCAGGAAATAATTTCAGTTGCTGAAATGTGTGTTCTTTTTGGGAAACCACGGAGCTGAAGGGAGGCTCGGCTTCCAAATGCAGATATTGAATGTAGCTAAATTTGAGCCATATCGTTAAAAATAAAATACTCTCTGCTTCACAAAAATTTCTTTTCACTGAACAGTGATATTTTTCTCTCTAAGCCGGCTGTAAAATTCCACCACCTCCAGTCCTCCCAGAGTTGTATATAACAGAAATAAACAGATTGACTCTTTCAGCCACTTTCTGATGCCGTGTTTGACAGAGTCTCTCCCTGATTATTCTTGTGGTTTATCCAGGTTCAGGAGCGTGAAATGTTTGCTGATTCATGGCAGGATTAGGATATGCTGAGGAAGCACTGCTGGAATTTAGCCTTGGTGAGAGCGGGGACGTGGCCTGGCTGGCTGATGGAATCAGTCTGTGTGTTCAGCAGGGATAGGGCCTGTGGGAATTCTGTTCTGATACAGTCAGTGAATTTGGGGTATTTTATGATTCTTTTTCTCATAGTATCTAAAGCTTTAAGTGTTCAGCACATTTAAAAAGCGTTTTCATGTAGAGATAAAGAGAACGTATCAGTGAGTGTGTACCCAAGCCTGTCCCGTAATTTTGTGTGGTTTTCCTTCATTTGGAGGTAGGATTGAAAGCACAGTGGCAGCTCTTCTGGAGGGATCACCTTTATTCTGTTCAGACTTGTGAGGCCAAAATTCACTTTGCTTTACCAATTTCAGGGGAAAATCCTCAGGAACTCGTGTAGCTGCTGCACTGAGTCACTTGTAGGTGGTTTTGTGGGCTGTAAATCCTGCTGCACTCGGGGTATCAGGGAGGCCGCTCGTCGTTTTTGATATGTCAAGTGTTTAAATCCACGACCATGGGCTCCGGATAGGATCAGAGATATTTTTCCACCATTTAAAATTAAGAGCCAACCCAGCCTTGAAATAAACTGGTGAATCCCTCAGCCAGCCTTTTAAATCCAAGAAATATTTGTACCTTCCACTGGTGTGTATCTGATTAGGATGTGTTTAACCAGCCCTCCTTTGAGTGTAGATTTCCTTTTCATGAAAGATCTTTCTCCTTCTTTTTGAAATCAGGCTTCAACACAGGAATTGATGGATTATTGAGCTATTAATACTAAATAATTACTCAGGTACTGAGGGAGAACTTCCTCTCTTGCTGAAGAAAGCACTTTAGTTTGCCAGGTGATAAGCGAAAATAAATAGCATTTGTACAGCATCACTGTGCTCCATTGATTTGGGCTTTTTCTGTCTCAATTTTTTCAATGTTTTCCCTCTCGAACTGCACTGCCAGCTGTCTCCCCACTCCAAATTATACTGTCACCAGTTCCGTAAACACCAGAGAAAACCACTTTTTTATTAAATTCCTTTCCCTGCGTAAGTGGTCGATGGAGCTGGTAACCAAGTTACTAAAGAATCAAAAGCAGAGGAGCTTTTAATTAAATATAATTTGGCAAGGTGCCCAGAAATTTCCCTGTTGGGGGAGTAGGGAATGACAAACAAAATGAAGAGCTGCCACTGCTGCCTTTCAGAGTGTCTGGAAGATGTATTTGCTTGGATGTGCAGATCCACTACCGAAGAGTAATAAAAATAAAAATCCACAGAGCAGCTCCAGTGCCAAGGTGACCTTGTGCAAGTGGTTTTGGCAAGCTCGCAGTTATGATCAGATTTCACAGGACGTGAAAGCATGGGATAGAAACCAAAATCCTGCATGCTTTTAGGATATTGTTTAAAGGTGAGAAGCAGTGTAGTGCCATGAGCTGCCCCTCATTTACATCAATACCACACTATGCCACATTATTTTATAATTATGCCTGCTTGCATGTGGGCTCATTAAATCATTCATATTCTGCTGCTGAGGTGGGTGCTGTCTGTGTGTTTTTAGGTGGTGTCTTTGTTTTTATGAATCTTGATTTTTCAGGAAGCTGTGCCCTAGGTGATTCACTTTTTTGTCATCCCTGGCTTTTCTTGCCCACATACTGAATATCTCCTACTGCTGCTTTCAGTGAATCCTGTTTTGCTGTATTCAGTGTTGTGATTTCAGTCCCCTTGTGGGTGGATCTTCCCTGCCTTTAACCAGCACCGTATTTGTTTTTAACTTCTAAATCTGCCTTTCCGTCTTCCTTTCCCAAACAAATTAGATTCTAATTTGGAAAAGAGGGAGATGTCATCTTTCTCAGTGATGATTTTTTCATATTTCACATATGTTTTGATTCATTTTTGCCTCTATATTAGTGCCAGAACGTTCTTCTCAGTTGTCAAAGTACTGAAATCCATTATGTAGCAATGAAGTGACTTGAACTAAAACTTCCTTCCAATATTTATGGAAATATTTGATACAGAGCATTTTTCTGTTTAATTTTTTACGCTTAAACTCCTTGTTTGTGAAGCTTTAAAGCACCAAGCCCTTGTGTATTAACTTTTCACAAGGTTTTAGGTCACTTCTCTCAATCTCTTGCCTATTTTGCCCTCAGTGTCCCTGTTCTGTGCCCCCGATTTCTGCAGCGGTCAGGGCACACCCAATTCTGATTGACCCTGGTTATTGGTGGGTTTATTTGTGTTGCAAGTGCTTCCAGGTAGGGAATCTGTTTCCTTCTGTGTTTGCGGAGCCCTATGTACATTTGCAACAATATATAAATGTTTTCTTATGACCCAGCCCTGTGGAAGTTAGTAAGTTCATGTCAGAGCCGAGCTTGATGTGTTGTGTTCAGAAACACGGGGTTTATTTAAAGAAAAGTGGGATAAAAAAAAAAGGTTGGAGTGGAGAGATGAGCCCAGACTGCAAATTTGAAGCTTGCCCTGGGCTAAATAAAAGTTGTTTTTTAAAATCTATTATCTACCAATGCTGATTTAAATATGAATGCTGTTCACTTTGGTTCTGATTCTGTTTCAGATCTTTTAAAACCAGGTTTCATTGGTTTTTCCTTAGCAGAAATTTGCTCTTGATGTGTTTGCTTAAAACAAGACTTGAGAAAGCCCATCTGCATTCTCCAGGCTCTGTGTCAGCACTGGCTCCTTTCTGGCTTCAGGCGTTCCTGCAAAGAGCATTTTCCTCTGCAAAACCATGGAATTTTAAACACACCCTGGCCAGCGTGTAAAATACAGTACCAAATGAAGTTAGTTTTATTTTTTCTGAGTGATCTATTTAATTTCCCTGCTTGATCTCAGTTTTAAAGCTTTATTCACATCTTTGTGTCTGGGATTAATTTGGCTTGGCACACTGCAGTGTCTCTGTCTCCCAGGAGCAGCTGATAATTTACAATGAATTTCTTTTTCCTCTTCTCCCTATGACTTGTAGCAAAGGTTTTTCTCTGCGCAACTCCGAATAACATGCAAAGAGCATATTAAAAATATTTTAAGAATGAATAACTGAGTTACCTGTGACGACTGGAAACTCAAACATGACTCACCTTGTAATGAGTCCAAAACTGTTATTTACCAGAACATCTTTGGTTTGCAGCAGAGAACCCTTTGAATGATGAATGGTGGCTCTATCTGTGTAGCTGTACAGAAAATATTCGGCTGGAGGCCTACAGTGAAACAAGGAGTTGACAAACGTGTGTTAATTATGTGCTAAATTAATCCTATAATTCTGTGCCAGGGAAGGAGAAAATGTGTTTTCTTTTAGGCATAATAATGATGGAAATAAGAAGAAGCAGCGATTTGGAACTGACTTTTGAAACAGTAATCTGTTATAAAANAACCTAAAATGAATTTTTCATTACTGCTTCCTTTTCTTACTTTTTGAAGTGCTTATTAATTTTTGGAAAAGGCTGAGGCTGATGTGAGTGCCTGAAAGGGCCTGAGTGTCACTGGGCTGGGTGAGCATGAGCTGGAGCCAGGGCATGTCCCTGGCTGTGTAAATCACCAAGCGTCCTTTAATCAGGTGGATTTGGCAAGGAGTTGCAGAGGAGGAGGGGGAGGAACGTCTGTGTTGTCATAAAATCGTAAAATCGTGGAATGGTTTGGATGGGAAGCAACCTTAAAGCTCATGGGCAGGGACACCTTCTGTTGCTCCAAAATCCCAGGTTGCTCCAAGCCCCGTCCAAGCTGGGCTTGGGCACTTCCCGGGATGGGGCAGCCACAATTTAGGGATGTACACCCGGTGATGTACCCGTGGGATGCTGAAGAAACACAGCCCTGAGAGGGAAAGCAAAAGCAGCATTGTGGCATCTTGGTGATGGGAATTCTGGTCATGGGTATGGGAATTTTGGGCAGGAAAAATGTCATGGGGAGAAGACTGTGGGTTGGACTGTACTAAAGCAGGCTGGATTTGTTCCCCCTTTAGTGAACAGTATTGTCTCTGTCCTCCTATTTATATCCTAAATGCTTTTTGTCCTTCCGTCAGTGTTGTGAATACCTGGAACGAAAGAGCAGTAATAATTAGTCTCTAAAATCTACTAAATGAAAGAGCAGAACTTTGAGTAAAATCCAATTATGTACCATCACATATTAAGCTGGTAGCGGTATTCTCATCTGCGAGAATCAATGGCATGGCCTGCAGGCATGCTTTAATTAAAATAGGAAATGTGTATATTATTTTAGCCATGCTTGTGCTTCCCATTTTAACTCCCTCTGAAGTTCCTAATTATTTTCCTGAGCGAGTATAAAGTTCAGTCTGCGAATAAACGCCGTCCTGTAAAGGCTCAGTGAATTGCACCTGACAGTGAACAAGGATTGGCAGTCCAGAGGGAGTTTGCAGTAAATCAGGGAATGTTCCTGGGGCTGTCGAAGGCTTCCTCTCTCCCAGAGTTACCTCCAGAGCTCGAGTGAGTGTTGGCAGCAGCAGAGCTGAGAGCAACCAAAAAAGTGTCAGGGATGAAGATCTACGATAAGCACAGATGGAAAGAGCCAGATACAGGAAAGAAAACAAAGGAGCTGAGGGGTGGAATTTTGTCCCTGGTGAAAGAAGAAGTGAATGGTGAAGAGCTGTGGAACAGCATAAAAAATGAGATTATGGCAATGGTTGATCAAGTTTTGTGTTACCGAGCCAAGACAAAGAAATAGGGGTGGGAAGTGTTAGAAATAGAAGGGGGCAAAGAAAAGAGATTGACGAGATAGACCAGACAGTTGGTGTTGAAAATGGAAATACAGAAATGCCTGGGTGGGGTAAGAATGGTCAGAGGAGTGTGTGGAGAAAATCGGAGTGGTGTGGGAGGGTAAGAGAAGTGGAGCAGTGGGATCAAAGATGTCAGTGCTGAAAGACGAGTGGTAATTGAGAACACAAACACAGAGGGTGAAAGATCTTTGGAAGGTTCCCAGAGTGCCCAGAAGCCAATAGGTAGGCTGATCCCAGACGAGATTCCTACAGGAAAGAGGGAGAGAGGACAATGGAGTTACTGGAAATGCAGAGCACTCGGTATCTTGGCAGAAAAAGGGAGAATATGAATTCTGGGTGTCACAATAATCCTGGAGGAATTCCAGGCGGGCAGGAGACATGATAAAGGCTGTGTACATGTGATGAACACATGATCAAGAGTCTCCAGAATTTATTTGTAAATTCTGTTGAAGGAGGGAAAGTGATAATATCACTGATGGAAGAAGGATTTGATTAAATCACTTAAAAATAATGTCAGAAACTGCCCAAGAAATTCTTTTGAATTCAAGTTCAGTGTAAAGTTTTTGGGATCTGAATGGAAAAGAAGTGGTGATGGAAATGGAGGCAACTTTCCATCAACTGGGAAAACAAAGCACGTGGGCTCTGGAAACTTGCTTCAAGCATTAGGGGTGTTGAGGTGAAAGAGAAGCATAAAAAAATAAGTTCTGAAAAGCTATACTTGCAAAATTTTTTAAAAAGGCAACTGCCTCCTGTATAAACTTTTATCTTTACTAACTCAAATTACAGGGCTGGAATAGGGTGAAAACCTGTGAAGCAGAGGAGGCGTTGGTCTCTAGATATGGATTATCCCTAACACTGCTCCTGTAAATTAGATGCAACAGACTTTGAGCCCCACTCTAACTCTGATGGACATGTCTTTTTTTGAGGAGTGAGGGAAGACTTTTATTTTATTTCATTTTTATTTGAGCAAGGCTGACCAGATTGTTATTTCTGACTTTAGTCTCCTGATACCAGCTGTAGAAACCTGGTTCCTTTAGAATGCCAGTCACGGACTGGAATGGGTTGGAAAGGACCTTGAAGCTCATCCAGTTCCACCCCGCTGCCATGGACGGGGACACCTTCCACTAGCCCAGGTTGCTCCAAGCCCCGTCCAACCTGGCCTTGGACACTCACAGGGATGGGGCAGCCACAGCTTCTGCAGTCAAAGGAAGAATAAAGAATTGAGCTGTGGAGCCGAATCCTCAACCTGTGTGAAAGTCAGTGCGAATGGCACAGGTTGTCTGTCCAGGACAGCTTCTGACCCGGTAATGCTGCTCTGCGTCCCTTCAGTACCCGGTGCCCTGTGGGAAGCCAAAGTCCTGCCCTTAGAATTATAATTAGTCACGCCTAACTTATAATTAATAAAGTCGCAGGCTGCTGGTTACTTGGATCGCATTCATTTGCCTACGGTCTCTTTCGTGTCCTACTGAATCCTGGGATTCAGTGGGACAGCAGGAGAGCTGATTTGTCTAGAGGAGTATTTAGGTGGAAAATTGATATTTGGGAGAGGTGAAAAGCATTTGAGGTAAAAACGGGTGGTTCAAGGCACGCGCTTTAAAGAGCTGTGCTTGAAATATAAGAAACATTCTGATAGTTTTTAAGGATAAATTTTACTTCCCTTTCATCAATGTATTTTAGTAAAATATGTTAGAATTAATAATCATCAGACGACTGACGTGGAGAAAATTCACTGTCTTTGCGTCCACATTTGTTTTTTACTTATTCTGTGACCAAGATGTGGAATTGGAAAAAACTCTGCCGGAATCCAGGCTCCCAGATAACCAGACGACGTCCTGCCCATCTTCTTCCCCAAACCTGCCGCTTGTGCCAGCGCTCCCGCTGGAGCCGTGCGTCCCAGCTGAAGGAGAGCTGCCATCTCTCAGCTGCTTTGTCCCGTGGCAGAATACAAGGAAAATGTAGAGCAGGATGAGGAATACATTTCCTGGGCTCTGACCCCTGCCATCCGCGCTCCGGCAGGATCGTTCCGGGCATCTCCCGGCTCGGCGCGGCCTGGAGAGGGGATGTGTCGCTATCTTCCGTTCGCATTCCCTCCCTTCTTTCTCTTGGTTTGTTTTCCACATGACTGGGAAACAATTGCTTCTTCCACATGGAGCCCTTCTCCCATTCCTGGGAAAATAGCAGGGAATGGGGAGCATTTGCATAATCGTCTTTAGTGCTATTGTGGGCGGGCTTTGGATGCCGGCACGGAGTTGCAGACTGGCCACCTGTCCAGAACAAATGAACTTAGCTTTTGTATAACATTATCTGGTTTTCCACAGTGTTATTTTTGTGTAATGAATAACTCGATTAAAATATTATAAAACCCCATCATTCAGTAAATGTTTGCGTTGGGTTTAAATCCCCCCTCGCAGGGGCGGGAAGGGGGACGGGGTTTCCTCTTTCTCTGTTAGCACAACTATATTTTCAAGCTGCCTCTGACATAGTTTTATAACTGCCTTTGTGAAATTATCCTCATGAATATTAATTAGGGGTGTGGGAAGAAGAAAAAAAAAACCCCAACCCCAAACCTCAAAATGATTTGCATTCATCCTTGTATAAATGATAAATTAAGTGTTGTCTAATGTTTTCTAATGGTCCATTTCACCTATGTAAAACAATTAATTAAACAATTGGGCTCTTAGGGAAGGAAGAAGAGGAGGGTGCTGAGGACACCACCCCTGCCAGGGCTTCAGCACGAGAATTAAGCTTGTTCACTATTCGCATATTTGGCTTTTGCATGCTCAGTGTTAGTCCTTGATCTCCTGTACCCCTGTGACTGAAATAATAAAAAACTCATTCTAATTTCCGCTTTTAAAAGGAAAAGAAGAGACAGTGTGTTCCTATGTACAGGTTCAGGGCTTTTGCCAGCCAAGGTGTGGGAAGGACAAACTCTGGGTGCCACATTTCATTGCACCTCAACCTTTGCCCCAAGACTGAGTTTCGATTGCTGCGTTACGAGAAAGCAGAACAAACCCTTCCATACTTTCTTGTGGCCATAAATAACACGGAGGTTAACCTGGACAGCAAGATTTCCTTATTGCCCATTTTACTTTCGTATGTGCATTTTTTTTTGCCCATATTAAAAAACAACTGGCCAAAGTTCAGCCAAGTAATCATGGCTGAATTGTGAACCGGAGGGACGCGGTTTTTATTCTTCCCCTGCACTTCTCTTGCCCCGAGCAGTTAAAGGTAAGAGCTGCGTTGACCCAGAGCACATTTTTATTATTTTAACTGTGCTCCTGAGCCCTTGCTCAGCTCAGCAGTGGCCGTGGCATTTCTGCTTTGCTCTTTGGGGGCAGCAGAGAAGAGGATGGGCGTTTGTGTCAGTCAGCAGCTGCTCTTGCAGTTACATTCCTGAGGCAAGAACATCCACCACGGACATTGTCCTACCTCGTCTGGCTTCTGTCTCGTTCCTGGTGCACGTGTCCCATGGGTTGGGTCCAGAGCTCCTCCCGCTCTGTTATTCCCCTCGGTTAGCAATCATTTGGGAACGCCGCCCGTGAACACTGTGTGATTGATTTACGTGTCAGTGGTATCAGCTTTGGAGTATTGTGGGAATTATTTTGGAGTTTGGTCTGGAAACTGCTCAGGAAGATGGCGGATGAGTCCCTCAGGTAGCTGTCAGCAGTGTGGGTTTAAAACAAGCTGGGAGTATCTGCCAAAGAATCTGCCATGGATCTTCTGCCGAGGGAGAACATTAAAATCAGGCAGTTGTGTTTTGCTGGAATAAAAAATAATGTCATTATAGGCAGCAAGGAATAAATATTGAATGTCTTCAAATTAAGAAGTTTAAAGCCAAGTCTTCCTACTTCAGCAGTTAAAATTTGCACATCCCTTTTCATTCTGTGCGAGTGGATGATTTGTAGATGTATTGGATAAAATTACGAGTGCTCTTACTATAACCCCGTTAAAAAAAGAGGTATTTTGTTTGATTTGCAATCCCTGTTAAGGTTTGTAAGCCCTGAGCCACTGAAGGTGTGTTTTCTCTGCCTGAAGTGTGGCGGTTTAAACCCAGCAAACCAGCGAATTGGAAAATGGGGGCATGTTGATGGACTGGACATATTTTTTTAATCTTTTGCTGTTTTTTTCCTGCCTTGCCTCTCTCTGCTGTAATAACTGGGAATTGATTTCACATTTTATACTCTCGCCCACTGAGTGAAGACCTGAAAGTTCCCTAATTCATAGCCTGAGTTTCTGATTTACAGCTGTGGATCAGAGCAGTGTTTATGGGAGCATTTCTCCAGATATGACTGAATTTGGAGGATTTAAAGTCGGGCTGTCGAGCGCAATCCGATCCCTTTCGCCGTTACTTATTGATGAGGTTTCCTAGGTTTTCCAGTTGTCAGCTCGCTGATGGAGCTCCAAGATTTAGGATGTTATGTGGGTATGGGAATCTCACTCTTTGTTTTCTGATTAGGAGCCTGACCTCTGGTACCTCATTTTAACATTAGAGCGGACTCTGGTGAATAATGGTCTGTGTTGAAAGTGCATCCAGCTGGAATTGCGTCTTGGGATGGGGGTGGGGGGGACTGGAATCTTTGGATGCCATCATGAAGCAATTAGACAAGCTACTTAATAATTTATAGCTCGCTGTCTTAAGGGTTGTAAGCGTTTTGACTGAAGAGGGTTTTGTTTAACCTTTCAGGGCTCTCTGTGAGGCCGAGATTGAGCTTAGAAATGATTTTCCTTTGAAGAGCGGCAGAGAATCCAGAACCAGATGACTTTGTCATGTATTAATTAATGCTTTGTCTTCCTACCTGAATATAAGAGTTTGCTCAGGTCTCTCAGAGCTTCGGTGTGTTGTGAATACAGAAAAACCTTTGGGAAGCAGAAAGCAAACAGGATTTTAAAAAAAATCTCATTGTTCTTTAATTCTTTTTTTGTTGAATTTGCTTGTGACTTGGTAACTTTTTAGTATTCTTTCACCTTAAATATTAAATCTAATACTTCATTTCGTATAATATTTACAATAAATATAATATTTACTAGAAAAAAATGTAATGCTGGGGAAGGGAGGAAAGCAACTGCATATCTACTAGATTTCAGTAATCTTGGTGTAATTTCACTATTCTTGGTGTTTATATAAGTGGCTTAGAAATTATACAGACACCTTCCAGCAAAATAACTTCGGGTAATTCAATATTTAACAGAATAGTGATATTCCCAATCTTTGGTATATCAAAGGAAGAAAAGCCCACCTGGGTTTTCAGGGGCAGGAGAATGAGGGGCTCCACTTGCCTGGAGATGTACAAAGGCCAAGAACCAGAAATAAAATGCCGAGCTCCTCGTACAAAATACTGTCTGTAGGAACTGACTCCACCGGCACTCCTAGAGATGTTGTAAAATTAAAAAGTTAGGAGACGTTTCTAATGATAGTCTGTCAAGCATTTGTCTGGAGAAGAAAATATTTTTAAATACGTTGCTGATATTCTTGGATGTGACTGTTTCATCTCCTGTCAATGTGCAGCTGCTTTAGGTATGTAAATATATATATAAATATACACTTAAATATAATAACTCTATATATACAGACATTGGGAGATATTTTGATGACCAGATTCAATAGCTGGTTTTTTTGGCTTATTCCTGTTGTTGTAAGAATATTATTCAGGGTTTCTACCGGTATTTTCTTTCGTATTGCTTTGAATTCAGTTCTGAAGAGTGGCACAGTTTCCTGAATTACAGTGTGGATTCATTTTTCTCTACATTATTCTGTGTGTTCCCTTTTTGCCTTCAAACTCATCTGTTTTTCCAAGGACTCTTCACTTTGGGGGAGCTACCTAGCACAGCATCTCTCCGAATATCAATGTCAAATGTAATTATTTTCTCCTGAAAACTTTCAACCTTCACCCTTTATTTTTCCCTGCTCACCCTGTGTGTGTGCTAATAGAACCCTTTGGATAATGCTATTTCTACTTTAAGGACTGAATTATGCAGTTTTCCCCTTCCCTTCAGCTCATCTGCTTCATTTTTAATAGGAATAATTTGTGGTTTGCTTGTGCAGGGCTATTCCTGTTGGAATAACCTTGTAGTTGCCAATACTTACCCATGGAAGTTGCAGATTTTTTTTGTTCCCCCCTTGTATCTTTTTAGATACAAGGATTAAAAATAATATCTCCTGATCTCAGCAAAGTGGGAGCCGCCGCTCGGTACAAAATAGGAATTTGCAGTACTCATCAGGGCTTGACTTTGGGTGCCTAATACTGAGTGTGCTGCAGTGTGAAACAGTAACTGCTGTGTAACCTCGGATTAAATTAAGGTGCTGATGTGCTGAGATCAGGGTGGTGGGGACTGAAGTGGTCTCATTCCCTCCTGGGCTCGCTTCATTTGCATTATGTTAATCTTTGCATATACTTTTTTGCCTCAAACTTGAATAGTTGTTGTTTTGTTTGATTTCGGGAGGTTTTGGTCTCTGTCCTTCTGCCTGGCCTGGTGTTACAGAGTGCTGACCATACCCAGGGCACTGGTGCTCTCAGAAATCACAGTAGAAAAATCTGCTACAATCTGCATTTATCTCACTTAGTTTGCTGATCTGAAACTATAATCGAGGACTTCCATTTATCATTGTAGCAAAACCTTGTGCTGCACAAGCTGGACAAAACCACCACCTGAGGTGTTGTCTCTTAAGCCTCGTGTGAAATACAAACCTGTTTCCAAGGAACTCATTTCAGTCCTGTACTTGGCTAATCTTACGTTGAAATATGTTTGTTAGCGGCATAGACTTTGAATTTCAGGCTTCTCTGGTTTATTTTATTAATACAGGAATAAACTTGTGGCTCGAGAGTTTCTCTTGTAACTATCAGTAAATACACAAATAAAAGATTGCCTTTGCTGTTTTAAGAATAAGGACCCAAAGAAATTTGGTCCAAATGGTCGTAGTTTGCTAGGATGTGAGCCTTTGCATTTTTAAGGATAAGAACCCAAGCAAATTGGTCCAAATAATCTTAGTTTGCTAGGATTTCAGTCTTCCCTTTTTCCCCCTCCTTTTTGGTTTTTTTTTTTGGATCCGCCCTGGAAGCAGTTTGGGAATTTCCCAATTTGGAAAATAGAATAGGCGGACATTGCATGACTCTGGTGAAAAATTAGCCCCCAATCCATTCAGAAAGCAGAAAAATTACCAACACACCAATCTGAAGAGATGGCAGAGATTTTCATCCTTCTCCTCCCCTCTCAGCCTCCTTCAGCACAACCCCACACGAAGGACCCCGCGCTTCTCTGTGCCTGCGTTTTCAGCACCACAAAGCCGCATACCAACCCCGCAAGGGCTGGGTAGGTTCTGACACAAAGCGAGGGGAGCCAGAAAGTGCCCAGCTCAGAGGAAATGCACCATATGCTTCCCAATGCCGAGCTGCCAAACTCAACCCCTTCCCTATTGTGTCGGCGCGGTGGAGACCAGATGGTTCCTTTCCCCCGGCGCCGGGCACGGGCTTTGCTCACTTGTTCTGTTTGTCTGATAAAACCAAATCCGCGAGTTTCACGTGTGAAATAGATGTATAAATCTCCGCATAGAAACGTCCTCCGGGTGGACCTGTACTTAGCAAACGTTGAGCCTGAATAAATCCGTGTTTTAAGCTCCCTAAGACGAACTTTCCTTCTCTGTGTTTTCTGAGCAGAGATTGGCTTGATGATTTTTTTGTTTTTGTGAACTGCTCCTGTGAAATTCTTTCTTAAATGAGCAGGAAGAAATTTCTTTTTGTTTTTCTTTTTTTTTTTTCATGTGAACAAAGTCAAGCTGAGTTGGACTCTGATGTTCTTGGCAGCTCTCGTAGAGTTGGCTTGCCTTCTAACTTCAGAGAAAAATTGCTTTCTAATAGACTGTTTTTCCCCTTAGTGAGTGCTTTGGCACCTGTATCCTGAGTTATGGAAAGGTTTCTTTTTTTCTACAGATGTTTGAACATGAACACAACCTTTAACATCTTTACATTATTGCTGCCAGCTTTTCTGTCCTGGTCAAAATAGAGATTTTTTTTTTTCCTAAAAAATAATATCCTTGATTTAAGGTACTACCATACTTTGAAACAGCAAATTTACCGTTCAAAGTGCTAATAAAGGCACTTCAAGATGGCTAAGATATTACTTAAACTTGTTTTCACAAAAAATTACTTAATATTGTTTGCATGACTGTGTTCTACAGCCTTAAATTTTGCTTTAAATCTCTGCTACTGATTGATTTATAAAGGACAAAACAAACCCACGGCAAATCCCTGGAAATAAAAGGCAATACTTTAAAAGTTCAGCTAAAGGAATGAGGATGTCCCATCCTGTGTCCTATAGGGATATATGACGTGTTAAGGAACGTGCTGTGCACTAGGTATTATTGTTGTTAAATTACTGCTTCAGGGTTAATGTAGAGTCTTGGAAAGGTGGGAGATTTTCTGTGGTAAATTAAGGGAATGACAAAGGCTGCGATCCCTGGAAATCGCTGCTGCTTGTGAGAAGCTGGGTGTGAGCTTTGGAGCCCCCTTGCTTGGGAATGTTGGTATCAGTGATCTCCTTGAGACCCAGTTTAATTATTAACAGTGGTTCTGGTGTGCTACATTCACCTGGGATCTTCTCACGGCACGCTCGTGTGGCTTCCCTGTACTGTGGGCGTTGTTTGCCTTTTTCCTATGGAAAAATAGCCCTCAAAGAGTGTTAGGGTTTTCAGGGATCTAAAATGGATTTGTTTGAATGGCTTCTCTCCAAAACCAAACCGAAACAAACCCAACAAGATCAAATTCCGTTCCCTGTGCTGACACTGCTGAGGCACCTCCAGTCCTGGGGGCAGTTTTGGGCTCCTCATGATGAGAAGGACATCGAGGGGCTGGAGCGTGTCCAGGGAAGGGAACGGAGCTGGGAAGGGGCTGGAGCCCCAGGAGCAGCTGAGGGAGCTGGGAAAGGGGCTCAGCCTGGAGCAGAGGAGGCTCAGGGGGGCCCTTGTGGCTCTGCACAAGTCCCTGACAGGAGGGGGCAGCCAGGGGGGTCGGGCTCTGCTCCCAGGGAACAGGGACAGGAGCAGAGGGGAAACAGCCTCAAATTGCTGGAAAAAACCTGTCCTCGGCCACATTTCTCCTGAAATCTTTTGAGGTTACCACTTTCTTTTGTATTTCCCTGTAGGACACAATCCCACCATTTTTTATGCTCTTCTATGAATGTGTATTCTTCCTATAAACCACTTAGCTGGAATTCCCCTCACCCAGAAACAAAGTATTTACTCTTCTTTTTCTCCACTGAAATGATGAGTTCTCCAGTCCCTTTTCCTGCACCAGGTCTCAAGCCTTACTAACCAGAAGAATAACGGGGCTTTGGTGTCTGCTGACCTCGAATGCTGAAAGCGTTGTTAGGTACGACTGTGTTCTTACTCCTTCCTCCTCAAGCTGGCTGATCGATCCAGCTATTTTATTTAGGAAGTCCAAACCTTTGTTTTCCATAGCTGGATCGTGGTGCCAAAATTCCTTGGCGGATGGAAGCACGCACACTTGTCTCTCTGGTTTCCAGGGAGCGCTCGGGTTGTTTGTTCAGCTGGAAGAATTGTCCAGCCAAGGTGAATCATCTTCATTTGTTTTTTAGAAATTCGGGTCTCTTTGTCTTCTACCCTTGAGATTTGTAACTGTACTTTTAGCGCAGATTTAGTGGTTCAGACCAAACCCAGACTGTCAGGTGTGGGATTAAATTCCCTGGCTCTGTAGTGTTTGTGCTGCACTTAATTATTTTACTGATCTGAGCATAACTAGGCGAGCAGTGGCAAACCTTTCCTGATAAAATCACGGAATGGGTTGGGTTGGAAGGGACTTTAAGCTCACTGGCATCAAGGACAAGTTTCTGGCAGAAAGTGGAGTAGTTGAACTCTCTGGTGGTGGTTGTGGGGCGGGTTGAGGCATTGTGGTGAGGTGGTGGGACCAGTGACACTTGGAATGTGTGACCGTGACATCCCTGAATTTCTTTTCCGTGCCAGTGTGTGTTTCCTGAGCTGCTTGAGGAAAAGGTGCTTTGCTAATTAGTCTCATACTACGTAAGTTAATAAATAAAAGCTGTAGAAACAGACTGGCTGTGCACAGTTTTTATTATCATCTTCTATTAGAGGGGTTGATTTCGGAGGGGTTGATTTTCTAGAAGTAGACTTTTAGAGGTTAGTGCTGAACATAACAGACAAGAAATATGGATTAAATAATTATTTAATTAATAAGTAGTGAATTCTGAATAGTGGTAATGCTTTCCAGAGCAAAATGTGTTCATGTAAACTTTCCCAGACAGACAAAATGTACCAAACTCCTTAAAAATACGGCTTTGTATTTTCAGACTGCTTTTTATTTTTTCCCCACATTATGATGTACACAATTAATTTTATGCTAAAACCTGACTTGATTGCGAGTTCCATATTCTAAAGGTACACCAAGCTCAGAAACTAATTACTAAATTCAAAATTAATTTTAAAACTTCAACATGATAAACTCCAGAGCAGTTACACTTCCACTGTTACAAACGAATCAATAAATATTACGTGAAGCACAACCACTTGCAGAGTTAGCTTCCAGCTGTTTTAGGGTGGGAAAAAAATCAGCTTTGTGCTCCACAGAGCTGTGTCAGTGCTTTGTAATCATGTGAACCTTTAATTAAGAAGTTCCCACAGAATAGGAAATGCCAACCTGCCGGAGACACTTCCAGGGAGCAGCTTCAGTGGCAGCACTGTGGAGAATGAAACAAATTCAGAAAGGTTTCTCTCAGAATAGTAAATATTTTAAAATGGAATCCTCCTGGATGGCATTATTTTAAAAAAACCGTACACGTGCTGTGGTTTATTAATTACAGTCGCTATTAATTGTGGTTTATTATTATGGTCATTGCCAAGTCCCACAGTGAGGATGAGAGCACCACTGTGTTGCAGCCCCAACTTGCTGATCTTAAATACAATTTTTTTTGCAGCTGTTTGACTCTGAAACAAGACAGAGAGGTCACTCACCAGTCCCTATTTTAGACTGGCTTTCCCTTTGAGCTCTTCCAGTGCTTCCCTGCTTTTTGAACCGGTTCAGGAGTTTTGAACTGGTTCCATGAGGCAAGTGAACTGGTCAGTATGGATTTTTAATCGTTAGTTCAGACTTTACCTATGAGATCCTATCCTGATCTTTCTGTTTAGTAGAGCAGTGGCTGCACAGTGTTCTCCAGCCAAAAAATACTGTGAAGGTGACGTTTTTGCCATCCTTCATCAGCCACCCAAGATCTGAATTACGGGAAATTTGGAAATTAATGCTGCACTCCTACACATTACAAAACTGGGAAGTGTCTGGCTTTGGTCTCACTCAGCAAAACAGAACTGGTGGAGGTGATTATGGGGAAGGTGCGAATTTGAGAAGCTACACTTTTTTTTGGTCCTAACTGGGGCTTTCCTCTTTCCCAAGGCTCCATATCATGATCCTGTGGTCGGTCTTTCTGCCCAGCAACACAGAGCTCCCATTTGGGTGGGGGGAAGGAGCTTATCAGCGTTCCAGGAGTCCTCAGAGTCAGTTTGGTGCTTGTTGAAAGCGATATTTCTCAGCAGTTCAAACAGAGAAGAAAAATCCCTCGACCTGACAGCGGCGCAGCTTAAAACCCCACAGAAGTTCCTTCAGCCTCATATTGAAGGGGTGCTCTTGGCTGGCCTGGCTTAAACCAGCAGGAAATGGCGGTGAGGAGGTGACGGACGTGTCCCGCGTCTCCCGCTTCAGCTGAGGCGTGCGCAGGCGGCTGGCGTGGGACAGAGGAAGGACGTGGGGTCGGTGTCCCCGAGCAGGGCAGGCTGGGGGGTGCAGCCCGGGTGGTTCCTCTTCGGAGGGAATGGCAGAAGTGCTGGTTTGTCATCACTCCCACACGGGGGATTTGGGGGCTCTTTTGCGTTCGTGTCCCGAGAAACTTCACTTTGAATTAACGGCGGCAATCAGAGCGCTACGTGGAGAAAAACAGGCGGCTTGCCACGACTTCGTTCTCTTCAGCCTTTTAATATCAGGAAGGGATCTTAAAAATCACCTCATTCCAACTCCCCTGCCATGTGCAGGGGCACCTTCCACTAGTCCAGGTTGTCCAAGCTGGTCCTGGACATTTCCAGGGATCCAGGGGCAGCCA
>VYZQ01022188.1:33680-45258 GCA_013400655.1 Mystacornis crossleyi
CCTAAAATTTGGAAGTCAAAGACAGGAGAATTTGGAGAAAAAGCAGTTGGAAGCTTAGTGAAGTACGGTTTTATTACTTAAAATCTGTCAGGGTGCTCGTAATAAGGGACACATTATAATAAGGCAGAGCAAGCAACTTCCAACGTTGGTTTTGTGCCAAGTAACACAGAATATGAATCCCTAGGTTAGCTATAGATCCTGGCCTGATGAAAGGTCAGGAATATAATAGGTTAGAGGATATTTTGATGAATAAATCTGAATTGGCTCTAGGTCTAGTCAGCTTGGCTGCAGTGGATTTATCCTCTGATCATTTCCTGTCTTAGCACTGTGAGTGTTGTCTTTGAAAACTGTGAAACCTTTGGAAAAAAGGAACCAACTTAGTGCCGCGTTTTTTTTTTTTAAAGGAGTGCCGGGAGAGGGAAAGTTAAATTATATCTCATTCAAGTTGGTTTGGAGAGAATTAAGATGCTGCAAATGAAGCAACAGTTTTAACAAATGAACGAAGTGAATGAGAAGAGCTTTGACATTTCCTTTGCTAAACCTGATTGCAGGAGTGCCTGAGGTGATGTTTAACTGCTGTACATGAATTTTTTAGCTTCCCACTTTGTTTTCTCTGCTTTCTTGTCATGCTTCAAATATCTGAAAATAAAAGGAGAAATGAAGCAGCTTGGAACAAAATTGCGAATGAACGAAAGAATGAAACCCCGTATTTTCTGGACCTGGAGTCACCTAATGGTAGGAAGGAATATCCCATCTCCAGGAAGGAGAAGCAGCATGGTCAGGGGTGCAGCTGTCCCTTAGATAACCAGCCTTTCCTCACGTTTCCAGGGAATTTCGCAGTTGATGCTGCAGGCACAGGGAAACCTCTTTTCTCTCTCATTTAACCATGCTAAAGGCAGTGCAGATGAACACTCAGGGCACCTTTTGGAAAGTACCAGGGCGCGCTGGAGGAGTCCACGTGCTGCCTGTTCCGGCAGGAACAACAAAAATCCTGTTTTCATTTCCATTTGTGCTGGCTGCCGAAGGCCCCGTGTGAGCTCCCAGCAAAATAATTGTGTCTGACAGAGCTCGTGTTGACAGCTCGGGATGCAATCACATTCCTGCCTGGAATTCCTGCCTGGCATCCCTGCCTGGCATCCCTGCCCCAGTCCCTCATTCGCATGAAACCGGTATTGAATCTGGCCCCGGTAAATAAAACAGCACTTGAAATAATCACTGCAATAACTCTCTCAGACTTTAGTACTGATCCTGATGGTTCTGCTGTATTCAGGAAGCAGAGTCCTCACCTCACAGGCTACATGACGTTTTCTGCTCCCTTATCCCTGTCCAGATGTTTCCAAGAGATTGGCAAGGGCGTAAAATCTGTTCCCAGTTACTCTTCAAGCTTGTGAGGAGAACATCTGTGTGGTTGATGAAGCTGCCCCCTGAATTTTTGGCCCCGAGTAGCTGTGTTTGAGCGAGTCAGGCTCGCTGAGCTCGCTGAAGTCGTGTCAAATCTCACTGGTTTAAGAGAAAAAGCTGAGGGCATTGCGGAAGTGCCTGAAATTCCTTGTTTTGGATACATCTCATTTCTTCATTTTTGTAGTAGAAGCGTTCTTCAGAATGTAGACATTTTGCATTTTGATTGTGTGTTTTCTGTTTTTTTTTTCTTTTTTTTGGAAGAGTCTCTGTGTGTGACAATTTCCCTTCATCCTCAGCCAGTCCTCCCAGATTACTTCATTCATTTCACAGAATATTCTGAGCTGGAAGGATCATCAGCGAATCATCTGACCCACAAGGATCATCAGTGAATGGCCCATACAGTCTTACTCTTCTACAGCTAAAAATACGGGTTTGAAAATATCTGGTATCAGTCAAAAGGCTGTTTTTACAGTGGCAGGAGAGTCTTGGTGTAGCTGTCAAATTTATTTTGGGGGAACCAGCAGTAGTGAAATAAAACAGAATTTTCCTGCACCTCACAATAATGACAATGGTACAACATTGCCAATGCATTTTTTCCCATTTAAAAGTCAAACAAAGCAAAGCTCTCTTGCACATAAGCAATGGATGGGTCTGATAATAAGAATTTATACGTAATAAAACTGTTACTTTTTCTTGCTGCAAATGGAGAGTGTTAATTTGCAGCTGTTGATGAGTAAAAGTGGCTTCCACACTTCCGTGAAATCAGTTTAATTGGGAGTAACCTTGCTTTTCCCACAGAAGAAGCCAAGTAAAGAGATGTACTAAAACCTCTCCGTTGTGGAGCATTTGCCTGCCAGAAGAGGACTTAGGAAACAAAATAATGAAAAAAAAATCATGTCAGAAAGCTCCCACGAAAAAGAGAAGGGATCAAAATGATGCAAGGTGTCGAAACCACCTAAATGAAAAGCAGCACTGAATTTGCCTTGTTTGTGAGTCCCAAAACTCAGTGTTACATCAGCTGTGTCTGTCATGCTTTCTGCAATCAATAATAGGTTTTTTGGGCACCTGCTGTCATCAGCACCTCTCAGTTATGACAGATAAAAACCTTACAACTGCATTGGAAATTATCGTTAATATGCCTTTTATCCATTCTAACAAGGATCTTTTAATTTGGGTCATCTGCTGTGGGTCCCTTCCAACTCAGGATATTCCATGATTCTTTTATCCTCACTATTCTCCTCCACCTCTTGAGTGGTTTTGGCGCCGAGGTGGTTCAGTTTGGAAATAAATGGTTAATCCCGCCGGGTTTATGGTTTATTTGCTGACATCAGTGATAGGATTTCTGTGGGCAGAAATAGCTTTACTCATCCCTCTTGTGACTTTTTTGTGTCTTAATTTTGGCAGAGCTTGTCCTCAGCTGCCAGTGAGCTTTTCTCCTGTTTGTGAATGTTTGTTCAGCATCTTGAGGCAGCTCTTGTAGTGGAGTCTGAGGAGGAAGGGGTGGAAACACAAAAGTAGCACCAGGTGGAGATACCTCATAAAGCTCCAAATCTCGTCACAAATTGCTCTGCCAGGGTTGAAGGAAATGTTGTTTTCCTTTTATCTGGGATTTTCTTAACAGCGACTTAATGGAATTTGTGTGGGTTTTTTTAAATATGAAGGAGCATGACTTTTCTACTAATGATCTATTAGCAGCATTTAATTTTTATGTGTGAACACATCCATCAAATGGTAGCTCAGTAATAAATTTTTACTATTGTGTGGGCTGGTGAGACATGAATAAAATCTTGTGCTGTTTGAGCTACTTCTGGTGCTTTTTCTAATACTAATTAAAAGGTTGTTGAATCTTAAACATGATGTGAAAAGTGTAAATAGGTAACACTGGGCCGTGCCCCTCATTGAGTGGGTGAGAGGGAAAGATGTCTCACCCCAGGCTCTTCCTCAGGGTTGCCGATCCAAAATTTTTTCTAGGGGATTGATTCTTAGCTGGAAAGGGAATTTTCAGCCAGGTCTCCCACTCTTTTGCTGTGTGGATGATGTTTTCCAGTTGGTGGGACCCAATTCCAGAGGGATATGTTGAGGAAAATGGGATCAGCAGCCAGAGGAGGGGTCGGTGTGGCAGCAGCTCCCCTTCCCTGTGTGGTTATAAATGAAATCCTGCTGCTTTCTGACCTTGAATATGAAAATGTTGTTATTGATTTTCTGAGGCCGTGCAAAATGAAAGGCAGAGACTGAAGGGTGCAATTAACATGAATAATTAAAGATGAGTTGCATTTGTCAATCTCTTGTGTAATCCTCTGAGTAGCGGGCTCCTCCTGGCAGCAGCAGAGCTCCTGCAGCCTTGGATGGTCCAAGCTGGGCTCATAAATGAGCAGATATTTCCTGGACTCTGGGAGCCCCCTGTCCCCGTCCAGGGCTGTACAAATCGGGGTTCTCCCAGCTGGGACAAGTTCAGCCCTTTCCCTTCCAGCACTCCCACCTCTGATTCTGCCACTGTGCATTTGCTGGAGCTGTAGACGGTTTGCTTCTTTGGGTTTTCATTTGTCTGACATAAGAGCAGAAATGTTATTTTAATTACCTTTATTTTAAAAAACTTTTCCCCTTCCCCCTTCTTTTAACAGAGCATTCAGAAGCTGGCTAGCCAATACTTAAAGAAGGACTGGCTTGGAATAAGAGCTGAGGAACGAAGTGATTATAGGTAATTTACCAGTTGGATATCTCAAAATTGCTGTATTTATCATTTCAATTTGTGTCATTATTTTACTTAACAATCAACCAACCACTTTTCTGTAGTTAATTTTCCTTTCTCCTTTGTAGTAGAGCGTTGCCAGTTAAAAAAGAAGCTTTGTTTTCCTGAGATTAGTCTTAAATACATGTTTATGACTTGAATATTTAGGAAGATGGGAGAAACAAAACAGCTTGACAGGACAACTGTAATTTGCATCTGTTTGGGCATTAATGCTTGTATCTGAATACAGATTTTAGTAAATAACTTTAGGTTAGAGGGATAAGTGTGTGGATTGTTTCAGAGGAAAAGAAAGGAAGAGATTTCATTTTAGGAGGCTGTTTTTTGTAAAGATCAAATCTGACAGCAGGGAGGAGGCAAAGCAAGAGACAGTTGTTTACAAAACTTTATTTCATTAACATGAAAGGTGGATAGAACATGAAACCAGAAATTACTCAGTTGCTGAAAGCCTTTGAACGGCACCTCCTAAATATTTGGAATAAGCTTTCAGATGCTTTGTTTTAATGTCCTCTTTGTGTTCTGACAAGTTTTATTTCAAACAGGAAGAAATTGACAGATTTGTGTTTGGGACTTTCAGCACCCTCACATCGTTTGTGTGTTTAGGAAGAAATAAAGTGAATTACCAGTCTCAAGTGTACATAAAACACTCCCCTAACACCCAACCCCTCCTGCCTGCAGCTTGTTCCCTGCCATGCCATGAGATCCCACAGTGCCCAGAGATCTTCTCCAAACCTTTCCCCATCACCAAGTGCTGAACCCAACGTTTTTGGCTAAAAGTTGAGTCACAAGACAGGAACGGGCGGGAAAATCTTTATTTTTGGTACAACTTCCTTTAAAATTTTTGTTAGAAGTGGAGATATTTGCTAGTTCAGCATAAAGGATTGTGTTTTAAATTTAGTTTTAAAAGCAGTCCTTGGAAAAATGCTGCTGTTACATAAAGCAGCCCAGGAGCTGGATTCTGATCCTTGTGGAGGATCCTTCCAATTCAGGAGATTCTATAAATCCGAATTTTCAGTGGAACACCTGACCTCCCTTTCTTCCTTCCCACACCCTCTCTGTGTTTCACTATTTTAGGAGCATGTACTCAGTTTGGAAATCACTCTTAGAAGGCACCGTGCAGGTGGCCCAGTCCCGACTCAATATCTGTGAGAACTATAAAAACTTAATTTCTGAACCAGCCAGGAGTGTGCGGTGCTTTAAGGAGCAGCAGCTGAAGAAGGTATTTGTGCTTTAATAAAATCTTTATACTTTGGTCATTTTTATTGAGGAAAAAATTGAGTTTTAGAAATCTTTTAGTGTGGCACTTCTAAGATACGTAAGTACTCTTCATCTTACAGGTGTAAATATCCAGCTATATGGAGAGGGGTCAAAATGCTGAGCTGTTATCCCAAATTATAACTGCTTGGAAATGAGTCTTTTAAAAATGTTCTACTCAGTTGGTCAACCATATCTCAGCAAATCTCACGTTATGCTGTAGAAATTCCATAGCATTGTGTTTGCAGTGACAATTGCAAGTGGTTTTTGTTAGGAAAAGTTCTGACTTTTCTAAGAAAGATCCATCTGAAACCTGAAAGAATGGCTTGAGCAATCTCCAGGATGGAGAGTGGAGATTGTCCAGCCACCTCCTGTAACAGTATCACAAGTAAGTGCTCCAAAAGCTCCTTTAATTATCTGTTTAATTATCAGTAATTATCCCTGCAGAGAAAATAGTGTAGTTCCAGTGAGCTGGATATTAATTTAATTGCTTGTTGCATTTGAAAGTCGTTTATGAGGGTGGGCAGGCCCTGGCACAGGGTGCCCAGAGCAGCTGTGGCTGCCCCTGGATCCCTGGCAGTGCCCAAGGCCAGGCTGGACGGGGCTTGGAGCAGCCTGGGACAGTGGAAGGTGTCCCCTGAATGACAAAAAAAACCCCAAACAAAAATCGTTGTAGCTTTGCTTGTTAAAAAGTGACAACAGAGACCCAGTTCTGTGTTCCAGAGCGGTATTTTGTAAAATACTTGGTTACAAATTGAAATAGGTGTTTGTGTAATGTGAGCGCTCAGTTTCTGAATAAATTCTTCTACAGCTCTTAAAAATGTGTGCAGTATCTGTTTTGTGAGGGAAGAATTAACCTATTTATTTTTTTATTGTCCTCTGGAATTTTATTTTCATGTGAAGCATTCCAAACAATGCTGTGGCAATTTTATAGCATTCTTACTGGGTAAATAATCTTATTTTATTCTTCTGCAAGTGGCGATAGTTCAGTGTTTATGAGTCAGCAGCAGAAGTGGGATCTTTAAATTTATAAAAGTCCTAGGAGTTCCTCTATTCCTGCACTTTTGAATCAGCAGAACAAGTTATTACAGTTATCAAGGCAATATTTTGATTCACAGTATTCAGCAGTGATACATGCTTTTCCTTCACCGTGGAATTATCATCCATTTGGTGGGATTAATTTTCCTTCACAACCGGTTTATTGTTTTACACAGTGCAGTCTCTCACCCTTCCCTTTGAATCCCCAAACAGATAAACAATGGACAGAGAAATAATTGTTCTGACCTCCATCCAGAAAAAAGCTTATCCAAATTAAAATGCAGAGTCAGTGAAATATTGGTAAGGGTACACTGGAATACACATCTAAAGTGGCATCCAGTCTCCTGATAGTTCTTTTTCCTACAGGGATGCAAACCAAGATTATTTAACTCTCTCAAATGATCTCTTTAACAGCTGGGGTTATTTGATATTTTAATTTTTTGATGCTGGCAGGAGATTTTAGGGATCAAAATCCCCACTGATGTTACAAAACCCCAGCCCTTTTCACAGGCTTTTAGGTCTTTGTCAGCCATCCATTATATACACATTTTTTTACCTTTCCTTTTTCAATCATGCACACAGAGAGGTCTCCAAAAATCCCAATCCTGCCTTCCAGCACTGCCCAAACCAGCCTCCAGGGAATGTACCCTCTAGAGCCTGTTGCTTTACTGGTCTGCACACATCAAGCAGCGGCTTTAGCGTGCATTTTTCTGTACTTTACAGCAATTTGCCAGCTTCAGGGAGAGCAGGATCGTGCGGTGAGAAGACCAGCAGTTCCTGGTGGCTGCCAGTTTGTTTTTTACACGTGGCTGGGTGTTGTTTTGTAACAGTGGGACACGGGGAAGTTAAGGTTCCACTGCTGGATTACAGCACCTCCTGAGTCCTGCAGTGCTCCCGGAGGAGTTCCATGCATTAATAATCAGTGTAATGAAGCAGCTCAGGTGCCTCGGAGGGGTGTTCACCACCAGGGCTCCTGGAATGAGGGCAGCCAGGGCGGTGATGTTGATCTGAAAAAGAGCTGGGACCTCTGGGTGGTGTTTGAAGGACTCAGAGGGAAATTGGTTTCCTTGAAATCACCCCTGGGTACTGCTGGAGCCTTCACTGACCACGCCCAGCCTGTGATATTTGTAATTAAATAGAAATCACTGGACTGTCAGTCTGCTGTGGGCTTAATCCAGTTTGGGTAAAAGAAAATCTTTAGTAATCTCTTCTAAAGAGAGTTTTAATTCTAGACATTGATGATTCATGTTGGTTTTCTTACCTAGATCCTGCTTAGCACAGCTCCTTTCCCAGTTTGTTGGGGTTTTTCCTGAAGCTGGCAGGGTATCTGAAGAATTGCTGAATACGGTCATTTTTCTTCCTGTTGTGTTGTGTTTTATGTGGCAGCTTTTGCCTCGTGTTTTAAATTTTAAAGAAGGAAAGATTAATCATTTTTTTGTTATCACTTCCCGTAGATTGACTTTGGATTTTTCCCAGTTGTATTCCGATGACTTCAACTAATTACCTCATCCAAAGCTTTCAGAACTTTTATGTTTAATTTGTGGGTTATCATTGATTTTGAACAGTTTAAACAGCAGCAGAAAGAAAGGAAGAGAGAAGGTTTTATGTTCTGATCAGTTTTAAAAGACCTGCATGAATAATTGACCAGGAGCGACCTGAAGACTGCATCCTTCCCTATAAAATGCCATAAAAAGCAGCAAAGCAATGATGATAATATTATTTGGATGCAAAAAAAAAAGTAATATTTTGTTTCCTGAATGCTTTTTTTCAGTGCGTGGACCAGCTGACAAGGATCCAAGCTGAATTACAGGAGACAGTCAAAGATTTAGCTAAAGGCAAAAAGAAATATTTTGAGACTGAACAGATGGCTCAGGCGGTGCGGGAGAAAGCTGATATTGAGGCCAAGTATGTTTTTATAATAGCATATGTAGAAATAATTGCAGCCCCAAAAAAGCACACTTGTATTAGTTTTTGCACTTGATATTTGGCTTTCAACGAGATTCTGCCAGGTTTTCTTTGCTTTTTGCTTCTCTACATTTTTGTAGCCGTTTCAAGCACGCCCTGAGAGGAAATTAGAACTTGTTTGTGTTGGTTTCTTTAGGAAGGAAGTTCAAGTAACAGCTTTAATTTGGCATTTTCTAAGGACACTGTGTCAGCTGGCACTTGTTTGATATTAAAGCCTCCTGACTTCCTTTTCTGTCCACACATCTCAAATTTGGTACCAGTCCATTTAGAGGGGGAGAGGGAACAGGACACTGTTTTTCATTTTTCAAGATAAATTTTTGAGGCTTTAGGCTTTTTCTGTTCCTTGACATCCTAAAGAGGGTGATTTCCTTCCTTCCAGGAAAACAAGTAACACACGTTTTGGGTTTGGAGTCTGGCCTGTCGTATGGGGGTTTGCCACACCCTTTTTTTTTCCCTTTAATTTTTGTTTTTAGACGTTATTCAGAATTGTTCTCAGGGAATGAAATGAAGGTTTCAATTAGAGATCTTTCGTGTATTTCTGAGGGATGATGAAAAGAACTTTAATAAAATTACCAATAATATCTGAAGAAAGTAAACAAACAAACACAAACAAAAACAACCAAAAATTTGAGCTTGGGAATTTTGGAGCAGATTCCTACTGCAGTGTTATTCAGATTAAAGTAGCTATTGACTTGATTTTGTTTTCTTACTTACTTTTTAAACCACCATCCTTCAGTCCCCTAAAAAATACTTTTGTAGAAATGATGTAAGGCAGTAATTCAATTTCTTCTGCTCGTTTCTGTTCCAGGTCCAAACTTAGTCTTTTTCATTCAAGGATAAGCTTGCAGAAGGCGAGTGTGAAGGTGAGTGTAAAACTTGGATTTTCCTGCTCATTTCATGAGGCAAATGCCCCAAATTGTCTGGAATGTAGAGGTGAGAGACAGCTTGGAAGGGAAATTGGTAGCGCAAGGGATGAGCTAAGAGCACTCTTTGGGCAGAGTATAGAATTATATGTGGAGTACATACAAGGAATTGTTTTTTAATTAGAGTTAACATGGTTTAGGTTGGACCACACGTGAAATTCCAATTGCAGGAGAGAAAAATCCCATCAGGAATCCCCTCATCGTTAGGAAAACTTAAAAGCTGTTAACGCCCTCAAGTTTTCACTGTATTCACACATATACACACAGTGAATTTGCTATGAGCGTGTGTTTGGCCATTCAGATTCTCCTCCTGAGCTGTGTTTTCGCTTGTTGCAGTTAAAAGCCCGACGATCCGAGTGCAATTCCAAGGCCATCCACGCCAGGAATGATTATCTCCTCACTTTAGCAGCTGCCAATGCACACCAGGATCGCTACTATCAAACAGACCTGGTAAACATCATGAAGGTGAGGAGGCTGCTTCGTGCCTGCCGGTGGGAACTGGGAAAATCTGGGAAGCAGAGGGAGGTATAAAGTCCTGGATTGGCTTTTCCAGTGAGCTGCCGTGGAGGGAGGGGGAAGGTGGAGCCTGCAGTGGTGTCTGAAAAACTTGGAACCAGCGTTCAGGCCCCAAAACTGAGCAGTCGCTTTCATTTTTAAATTCACTTCTTTTCTGAAAAACTCACTTGGGTAAAACTCACTTAGATAAAGGACTGAAAAACCCTGACTGAAAACGTCACTTGAATAAAACTCACCTGAATTACGGAATCGGGTTTGTCAAACTGAGCCCTGTATTTTCCTTTTGTAAGGAAACTGGAGGTTTTTTAGTTCTTTAGTACCATATTCCATAATCCTTTTTTTTTTTTAATCTGATCAGAACACTTCTTTATGAATGAACTAGAATTATTAAATAGCTTGGTTTCCAAGGTGTGGATTTTAGGGAACAGCAGTCAGCATTCCTGTTCCCACCTGTGGCAGTTTGCCAGGTCAAGGCAGGAGTAGCTACTCGAACTCACAGGAAATGACACACTTGAAAAGTTCAAACCTGATTGCTCACAGTTGTTTTTTCTTAAACATCACCCTAGAATTAATTAAATGTACACTATTCCTGGGTTTTAGAGTTCGAGAGTTACAGATAAATTGTAAAATCAGCTAATTCACACTTTATCTGCTTGCTTGTTTCACATGCTGACATTTTCAAACTTTACTTTAATTTGCTCTTTACAAACTATTTCCAGGCAGGGTGACTTAGAACTCTGTCATTTGCATTTTAAACTGCTTTTTTGCAGAAATAGCGTAGAACTATGACAAATCCCTGTATTATCAGCGTGCCTTTGCATTTTTGAGAGGGAAATAATGATATATTGATATGAAAAACAGATAAGTGAGGTAAAAAATGAGAGCATCAGAGGAATCCTCCTGCTTTTCCCTGCGTGTGTGTGCATGGTTGTGCTTTTCTGTTAGTAAAATGTGAATATTTGTGCTGAATGTTTAGTACATGGAAATGCTTGTAAAGGATTTCCTTGTGGTGGTGCAGATAAAATTATTAATTGATGCTTACATAAGATAATTCCATCCTTACATGCATGGTTGGCTGTCATCACTTAATGCTCTTACTTGAGAGCAATTCCAGAAAGGAATTGAACATGTCCACAGCAAAATAAACAAAAAGGGTGTTTGAAATCATTTTTTAAAATGAGCAAAGAGCCCTGGTAAATTTTTTTTCAAGCCTTTCTCAAACTGAACCTTTTTTCCCGTACAGAAAAAATCTTACAATTTATTCTTTGATATAAATAATTGTGGTTTGCTGAAAGCCTAAGTGCTTTCATCCAGCCAAATTACTCCGGAAGGACAGGACAACACTCAGGGTTTATTTTTCTGCATCTCTCAGATATTTATAGCAGTTGAATCTCTTTGTCTGGTGAACGAAAGTGTGTTTTTAATGAAGGGCTGTAAATTTGGGTCTCTTGCACTGTTGGTCATGAGCAAATCTCCGTGGGAGCACACCCAGGTGTCCTGGGAATGGGGTCATTCTCCACAGCAAGGCAGAGAAAGTCACAGCCAAGGTCCCAAATTGAAGTGGAGATTTTAGGAGAGAGAGGGAAAATCTTCAGGAAGATCAAGGATAATGCATCACTGGACTCCGCAATTCCTTCATCCAGGAGCTCTAATGTAAATTGAAGTGTGAAACTGCTTAAATTTATCAATAGAATAGAATAGAATAGAATAGGATAGGATAGGATAGGATAGAATA
>VYZQ01022188.1:46105-73102 GCA_013400655.1 Mystacornis crossleyi
TGGTTTGTACAGTAAAATCCAATGAAAGGCTGTGCTGGTGCCAGGAGAAGGGAGGGCTGGAGATATTTTGCAGCCCCGGTGTTGGTTGGTGCCTGCACGGGGTCTCTGCCGACTGCTGGGAAGGCGCGGCGGGTGCTGGGCTCAGGCACCTCGGGCTGCTCCCAAGAGGAAGCTCCTGCCGGGTTTGTTCCTTGTGCCTGGCTCTGGAGTGCTGCTGCTCTGCTGTCCTGTGACAAATGAGTCACAAACCCACCGTGTGGCCCGGTTTTTTTTTTTGACACAGGCAGCAGAAGGACCTTGTCGTGGCCGGGGTTCCTGGTACTCACAGCTCCTGCTGATTTGCAGTGGTGCAGAATATGTTACTTTAGTTTGCAACATTTTTTATGCAGAGAAGAAAAAGTGGTTTGCTCTGCTGTGTTTGTAACTGTGAAAGCCATCACAAACTGAACAGGGAGGCTTGGAAAGAAAATACGAAATGCTTCCAGCTTTTTTAGTAGGATGAAGAATTGTTCCTACTGTGTCTTCCTAGTTTCCAACTACACCACTTAATAAGGAGCAAAGCCGTTCTAGGTCTCTGTTCAGAAAAGATTTGAATCCTTTTGCCTTTCTTTTTATCTGTCCTTTATGGCCACTTCAGTCTCTGCAGTGAAATTAAACCCCCCAAAGCACAGGCTAAATTAAGCCTGGTAATCTTTTATTCTTTGCCAGTTTCCTGACAAGCTGCTTAGGAAGAGTTGCCATCACCTGAGTGTGAAAGTACTGTCCACAAACCCTTTTCAAAATAAGTTGACTGCCTGGTGCTTAGGTTTTTACTTTAAGCTGAGGTCAGAAGGAAGTCTGAGATGATGGTTGAAGTCAGTTCAGGGTTATATTGATACCTATCTTTTTAGAAACTTGATCATTTTTTAATGCTGTGCTCTTAATTCTAGAAGTGCCCCTCATGAAGCACCTCAGAGAATGACTTTACACAGCAACTTATGATGAGGAAATGTTGACATGAAAAAAAGAAAAGCAGGTGTGCTGGACACTTTAAATAGTCCTGAGATTATTTAAAGAGAGAAAGAAAGAGGGAACGAAAACTTAGATTTCCAAATCACAGCATGGTTTAGGTTGGAGGGGACCTTAAAGCCCATCCAGTTCCACCGCCCAGCCATGGGCAGGGACACCTTCCACTATTCCCAGGGTGCTCCAACCTGGCCTGGAACACTTCCAGGGATCCAGGGGCAGCCACAGCTTCTGTGGGCACCCTGTGCCAGAGCTGAGGAACAGGTTACAGGTGGTGCTGCATTTTTTGTGAACTCAGGAAAGTTCTGGAGAAGGTAGCAGGCAGTAGCAGCAGGTATTCCTAAATAAAGCTCTTCAAAAAAAAGTGCTTCATACCATGGCTCCTGCGGGCTTTGGTGTTTGAGGGAGAACGGTGTCAAAAGCTGGTGCTTTGTCTTCGTGGTTTCGGTGGTTTCTTTTATCCTCTTGTAATTATCAGGCTGCTTTTCTGGTTTTTTCTGTACTTTCCAGTGTGCTTGACACAAGGAAGTGGAGTTGTGTAATTTGGCTCTTGTTCTTGATCAGAGTTCTTGTGATGATTTGGCAGGTTTGAATAAAATCTTGGTTACATCATTTCCCTGCAACAGCCCTTTACTCAGGTGTGGGTGACAGTAACAACACAAGTTACAGCACTGCTTTGTTAATTTGAGAGGCTGATTTATAAAATTACAGGTGAAGGGGGGCTTTTCCACAGTCTTGCCTGTTTTTAAGGATTTTGATAGAGAAAGAGATCTGGCTGACTTCCAAGGAATGAGCAACATGGTGTATTTGACCCTACTCTGAGTGCAGAGGTTGAACCAATATCTCCCCTTTAAACCTGAATTACTCTTATCGTTCCTTAAAACAGCATTTTGGGGTGAGGAGGTTCTCCTTGCTATTCCCTACCTTCTGCTTTCTGGTTTTATTTTCTTTCTGCAATTAAGTGGAGTAACTGCATGAGTTCCAGCAGTGCTGGAACCTTCATGTTCTAGTGAGCCCTGGTTTTTATTTGTTAGAATGGTTGGGAATTTTTGTGAAGCTGTGTTGACCTCTCTGTTTTCAGCCCAGTCATCCATCACTGTTCCCGAGCACTTTCAGTGATCATTTAAAACAAATGTAAATGCAGGCTCCAAACATGACTTGCACAAATGAGATTCAGCTGGAGCTGGCAGTGTTTATAAAAATGACCCCAAATTGAGGACTTGGTGGCTTTCAGTTAATAATTTGCTTTATGCCCTGAAATTAATAGGATGTGTGTGGCAACGGCTTCTTTCCCCTGGTGGCTCTGTCTGAATTGAAAAATAAGTTGACACTTTAAAATAAGCAGCTGAAAGTCTTAAGTTGGCTCAGGAGTGTTATCCCAGCACTGCTGTGTTCTGTAGAAATAAAAGGGTACCATTTGCATCAGCACATACTTCTGTAGCCTCTGGAACACGCAGAACCAATATTATCGCTGTAAGAAATCAATTTACATCCACGTTATTGTTTCAGACCTCTGGAATGATTTAGAAGCACCCAGGGGATTCCTTTTTTAAAGTGGAAAGTCTGCCCCTCAACAAAAAAATAGCATTAAGATAAAGTAATTCTGAAGTCACCAGAGATTTCCATTTGCTTCTATAAATCTCTTTTATTATTTCAGTGCTACCAATTCTTCTAAGATCCCGTAAAACTCCCCTAAAAGCGCAGAGGGGACTTGTGCAAGTGAAAGAAGTATTGTTTCACTTCCGGTTCTTGTCAGCTGCAGGCCGTAAATATTTTGTAATCCCAGTTCAGGCAGCCGTGGATGGCATTATCTCCAGCATCAGATGGGCACAGGAGCTTTCCTTCCCAGGCAGTTCAGGAGTGTGCTTGGCTTCCTCATGGTCGTTCCCACAAAGGGGGGTGACTGAAGGGATCGTGCCCAGCACGCAATTCCAGTGTTGCAGAGGATGCTCACTGTGGGCTCCACAACATCTGATCCCGATCCCACGCTGGTTTCCCATCCAGGGACATCTGTCCCTGTGCTGATGTGCACACAGAATGTGGGGGGAGAGAATTCCAGGTGTTAGTGTGATTGTGCATCCACATGAATTGTTGGATCATTAATACACAGTTGGGATCTCTCGTTCAGTGTTTTCCTTAAGTGCTCATCTCTCGCATTCCCAGCAGTCCCCTGGAAAGTTTCAGCTCCTCCACAGCCCATGGAATATGTGCTAACTCCAGTTTGGAACGCTTGGATTCCAGCTGACTGTGAGTTAATGTTTGCCGGGAAGTGAAAAGAGGATTCGCACTGAAAATGCAACTTCTGGTGTTAATTTTGATAAAACCACAGGCAAGGGAGCTTTATCGGCCTTAACAACAAGTGGTGTTTCCACCACTGGCCACGGTATGTAAATGTCATGGAATCATGGAATGGTTTGGGTGGGGAGAGACCTCAAAGCCCATCCAATCCCACCCCTGCCATGGGCAGGGATCCCTTCCACTATCCCAGGGTGCTCCAAGTCCTGTCCAGCCTGGCCTTGGGCACTGCCAGGGATCCAGGGGCAACCACAGCTGCTCTGGGCACCCTGTGCCAGGGCCTGCCCATCCTCCCAGGGAACAATTCCTTCCCAATATCCCATCTATCCCTCCCCTCTGTCCCCCAGTTCTTATATTCCCAGTTATATTTTTAATTTTTCAGAGACAAAGTATGTATTTTCAGTTTCAAATCCACCACTCACCCCCCCGAGAAATCACGTTGCTCATCACGCAGCCTTTTCGTGCGACCTTGAGGCACAGGAGTGGGTCTGAGTCACAACTATTTCTGTTGTGAAAATGAAAAAGTGTGATGGTCACACTGGCCTGGTGACAGTCAGTCTGTCCCACCTCGTGTTTCAATCACAAATAAATCCCTTGGTAAAGTGTTTGACCCAAAGAAGCCCATTTATTTCGGGGATCCAGGTGTTTATTCCTCCATGGCTGGAGAGTGTAGTGTAAAAGCAGCATGGCAAAGTCTAATACAGAGCTCAGGGCAACTTAATTATCTTAAAACAAGGACCGTTTTTTTCATGGTGAAATAAACTATTTCTTGATAGTGCTGCTGACTTTTCAGCAAGATTTCCTTCGGTGTTTTCAGAGAAATAACTTAAGAAAAGGGTTGATTGTAAAAGCACAGTGTGATTTTACAGATGCTTACAGAAGAAGGGTATTCCCTGTGTCCTGTCCCTCCAGGCCTTGTCCCCAGTCCCTCTCCAGCTCTCCTGGAGCCCCTTCAGGCCCTGCAAGGGGCTCTGAGCTCTCCCTGGAGCCTTCTCCTCTCCAGGTGAGCACCCCCAGCTCTCCCAGAGGGGCTCCAGCCCTGGAGCAGCTCCGGGGCCTCCTCTGGACTCTCCCCAGCAGCTCCAGGTCCCTCTGCTGCTGGCCCCAGGGCTGGGGCAGCTCTGCAGGTGGAGTCTCAGCTGAGCACAGGGGCAGAAGGGGAGAATGATCAGGGATGAAATCAGGGATTTAAGCTGAATGTAGAACAAGGAAAATGACTGGGAAGCCAAAAAAAAAAAAAAAAAATTTAAAACCTTTGCTAGAAAGAGGGCACCAGGAATGCAGTGTAAGGATTAGGATTGGGAAGGAGTTACTTAACAGAAACCTGAGAGAGATGTAGTTGAGGAAGGCAGCAGAAAACTTTGAACCTTTTTTTTTTTTCCATTTAAAGATTTTATGTCGAAACCGTTCAAGATTTGAATGGGGCTTCAAGATACCTTGGTCAGCTGTCACAAACCTACTGGTCCTGAGCAGGAAATGGAACTGCCATCTTGTTTCCAAGCCACACTGTAACACAATGAGAACAGTTCCCAAAATACTTCCCGGTGCCAGACGGCAGCCTTGGAGCTGCTCCGGGGGAAGGGCCCAGCTCAGGAAGCACCTGGTCTGCTCCGTTTGGGAGGCAGGTGGGGCGGCCACGCTTTAACTAGAAACAGCAGCATTCCTGCTTGAGCATTCATAGAGGCAGGCATCCCAAACAGATCCTTCCTGGGGTTTTGTTGGCTTGAGCGCTTTGTTTTTAGCAACTCCTGATTCGCTGGAAGAATTGAAGAAGCAGGGAAAAGTTACTGCTTTCCTCAGTGTTTTCCTTCTGCTGTTACTTGTAACCACCCGATGTTTCAGTGAGTTACCTGGAATGGATGTGTTTCCATTGAAACCAGGGGAAAACTCGAGGATTACTCTTAAAATTGTATGTGTGGGCACAGGTTTTGTCCTGTTAAATGAGATGTTAAACTGATAATTGTCCTGTTAAATGAGATATTTAACTGTAAGAGTTACTGAAAATGCGGAGAGCTCCGAGTCCCCTCCAGGGCCTGAAGGGGAGGTTGGAGAGGGCCTGGGGACAAGGGATGGAGGCACAGGACACAGGGAATGGCTTCCCACTGGCAGAGGGCAGGGATGGATGGGATATTGGGAAGGAACTGTTCCCTGGGAGGGTGGGCAGGCCCTGGCACAGGGTGCCCAGAGCAGCTGTGGCTGCCCCTGGATCCCTGGCAGTGCCCAAGGCCAGGCTGGACGGGGCTTGGAGCACCCTGGGACAGTGGAAGGTGTCCCTGCCCGTGAGATGGGATGAGATGATTTTAAGGTCTTTTCCCACCCAAACCATCCTATGATTCTGTGACTCATCTTCTGTCGTCAGTGGCAGGACAAAACATTTCTGAGTGACTTCAGTAATGACAGCAGTGGAAGAATTATAACAAGGAGATAAGGCCCAAAATAGCACAAGGCCAGTAAGTGTGAGATAGAAAATGTCACGCTGAATTTGAAATTTAATTAAATCCTAAAAAACGTTCCGGGAAGAATGTTTTCTAATCTACAATTGCTTTGTCGAAAGGGAGGCAAACCTGGGAAGAGTTTTCCCAGAGCTTTGAGGGTTTCATAGGGCCCAGCTGTCAGATTTTGACAGGGGTTCTTTATTCTTCCAGCTTCCAAAGCTCTGCTCTGTTTGGAGACAGTGCAGGTGTTTTGTGATGGCTGGAGGTGAGGAGCTGCTCATTCCCTGTGTGGACAAGAGCTGCTTGAGCTCTGGTTTTTTCACAGTCTTTAGAAAACTTCCTTGCCTTGGAATCCCTTCCTGCAGCTGAAAATTCCAATTGAGCTTTTACAAATTGCTGAGGAGATAGTGCCTTGCAGAGCTGGCCCAGAAGCTTAGTCATGGGAAGAGGAGGAGGAGGAGTGGGAATGCTCCAGTGTGATTTGTCTCCCTACCTGCAGGTTTGATCCCCAAAAATAAAATTCCCATCTGTTCCAAGTTGTCATCTGTGCTAAAAAAGCTTTGTAGCCAGGCTAGAGCCCCTTGGCGTGGAGGGAAGCCAATATTCCCTGCCAGTACTTCCTTAGATCCGTAATTCCTGATGGCTGACTTGAGGGAATGGTGTCGTTCAGCTGACAAGGGTAGTGTTTTATAATGTTTTACAAATTATGGAAGCCCTAAGCTAATTGCTCGTAGGATTGGAATGCTAATTAAAGGAATGAATCGCTCTCTGGTATTCCCAGCGTTGCTCATGGGTAATGGGAAGAACCTTTTCCATGCCTTGATTCATCCCAGCTCACTTCTCCCTTGGTGCCAGCCTTGTCCAGGGCATCCAGCAGCACCTTTTCATAAGGACCTTTTAGAAATCCTCATGGACTTTTAAAACTCCAGGAAAGTGTCAGTGCTGGGGTTCCAGGCTTTAATTCCACATAAAAGTCATGGGGAGCTGAAAATGATTCAAAATGAAAATTAAAAAAGAAATTTTTCGGAGGAATCATGACAATATTCCGGGATTTGGGTGCCTGAATTTTCTTGGAGGAACTTCTTTTTACTGGAGTGTTAAACCAGCTATGTGGAGATAGTTAAAAATGGGGTTTCTAGTTCAAGCTCAAGAGTATTAGAAATCAAATTTTTAAACAGCTCCTATTAATAGAATTGTACAGTGTTTAATGTATTAGATTTATATCCACTGTATATAATGATTTAATATATGAGAATTCAATTTATTAAAAGATAAATTTAAAAAATACAGGATTCCAAGGAAAAGATGGATAAAAAGAAGATTGCAACTGTGAGAAATATCTTTTTTTCTACATAAAATCTTCACAGATGTTTGTGGCTCTGTGTATACCCAAATAATTCAACAGTTTTTAATACCTGATCCACTTCTGTCAGGCTTTGCTCTTCTCACTGGACAGTTCATCCAGTTGGATTCAGCCTCAGTTCGTTCAGTTGGATTATTGTAGTGTATTTTTATGATATTCATGTGTGACTTCAGGTGCAAATCCCTGGGTTCTGTGTCTCAGCATTCCCACTGAGCACGGACCCTTCTCTCTGGCTGGGCCTGGGAGCCCCATTTCTAATTTAAAAGGGGATCTTGGAGCACTCAATGAATTAACTTGGCTGAAAGCCTCAATTTATTTAATAATGAAGACTAAGCACTGAAGACAGCCTTGTGTCAAAGAAATCCCATCCCTGCCAGATCCTCGGGAAACCTCTTCCTGTCTGATTTCAATCTCTTGCTCTGCTCTGCCCACACAGTGTCGGCAGGGCCTCTGAGCAGTGGCTCTGTGAAATTAAGTAGTTTTTAAAAAGGTTTGAGCATTAATCCTACAGGGTTGAAATAAGTTTGAAAAGGAGCTTAACTTTAATGCAGTTATGTTCAACAAATACTGTCAGGAGACCGAAGTATATTTAGGTACTCCCAATCAGGCCACACTTCAGAAGTGATTTAATTAAAAGATTTAACAGCACTGGATCCCACTTTTGTTCGTTTTGTCTGTTGATTTTTGTTACCCATCACTGTCCTATCAAACAGTAGAAGATTATAAAATCCTCTCAGCTTCTGGAGAATATGGCATGGCTGCTGATTCCATCAATCCTTGCTCAGGAATACTGCTTGGGATGGGGATTCTGTGCCAGGCTTTGGGATGGGGGTAGGGGGAATCTGTTTAAAAGGGAAAAACCTTTCACAATATTTTTAATTACGGACTTCAGGCTGAAATTATCTTTGTCCTCACCCACTGGTGCAAACAGGGAGCGCAGGCGTAAATTGTCAGTGTGATTCCCCTGGGGATAATTGGGAATGGACTCTTAAAAGTAATAAAGCATAATTGGCACACAGAATTCCCAAGTGGGGTTTGGGAAACTGGGATTAATCTTCTCTGCTGCACTGCAGCTGCCATACCTTTGGCATGACCCCCACCATGTTTTTTTCCTTTATTGTGGGAGATAATTTCTGCCATTGTTCTGTGATTCCGTAATTATTGCAGATAATCACAGTGCTGTGACTCTGGGCCATTTTCCTTCTAAGAACACGTTTGTGTAGATTACAAAAATTCCTATAAATAGTTTCATTGAATTTGGTCCTTGTATTTTAGTGTGACTGGCAGAGTAGTCCTTCCGTAGGGTGCCTGTTCAGGAACGTGGGGTTCCCTATGTCAGGTACACTCTGCCCTTTTCATATTGCTTAGTTATTTCATATATTAGTGTAAAACTTAATTGAATTTGTAATTTGAGTTGGGAAATGCCTGAATATTCTGAATATCCCAACAAGACCATTCCTGTTTTTGAGACAGAGCAATGTTACATTTTAGGACCACATCAAGCTGCAGGTTGTGTCTCTTTGGCGTGATAAGAATCTGAAACGCTTGGGAATATATTAAATTATTCAAATTTTTATTATTGGGGTATTTCCATCCCTGAACCTACTCTGTGAGCAGCTTTTGAATAGCCCGTTCACTGAATACAGGTGACTTCAAACCCACGTGGAGAAAAGAGATGGAAGTGATAAATCCAAGGAGCAGTTGGGAACAACAGCCTGTGTTGGGCCAGGAAAGGTTTTATTGAAGAGATTTATCTGAAGAAAGAAATGAAAATCACAGTGGACAAAAAATTACCTGCTGTTAAAATGGTAATACAGAGATTCAATCAACTGATTCAATTAAAACCTAAACCCAGCAAAATAGGTGGTTAAAAAACTGGGAGGGTGCAAAAGAGAAAACAAAAGCTCCTGAGGAATGTTTATGCTCAGTATCTGATTATTCTTTTATTTTTTACTCTTTTTTTATGCATTTTATGCCAGGGGAGTATTTTTAAGAAAATACTGGTTTCTTAATTTTTTTAAGGAAATATTATTAAGAAACTAGTTTTAAGAAAATCTTTTAAGGAAAATATTTATTAAGGAACATTGGGATTCAGTGTGAAATGCACTTTCATTTGCACGTCTATGTCAGTTTAAGATTTCTCTCCCTTAGTTTGTGTTGTTGTGATATAGCAAAGATTTGGATTTATCCAAGCTTGTGTCTGAGTCAAGGATGGTTCTCCTGCAGCATGAGAGCTCATATGGAGACTTGCTGGTCAATCCCCACCTGTGACACCATGGAATTCTGTAAGGAGGCATTCCCAGAGCTTTCTGGGAGGTGGTTCTCTGGGTGTGATTCGCTCTTGTAGGAGCTAAAAACCATCAGCTCCAGCCTGTTCTCAAGCAAAGTGCATTTCTTTAACTTACCTTCCAAATCATGTCAAAAGATCAACGTATTTGTTGAGCTGAGCAGCAAAATAATTTATTAATAATTTATTTTTGGGTTGTTTGAACTAAAAATTCCAGAGAGAGCACGCACCCCCCACTGCTGCTCCTCAGACATTTTGTGATGATGAGGATGATCTTGCGGTCAGCAGAAGAATCCTTGAAGAGCAGAAATGGTGTCAAAGTGCTGAAGGATTTAAATGCACATTTCTCCACATGAAGGCAGCCACTTATTACTGGCATGAGCAGCGTAGAGCACTCTGTTCTCTCCAGATGCAAAGATCATGAGGGTGACAGCTCTGCCACAAAGTTGTCTTCCAAGTGTTGGATTTGAGCCAGGTCGGGTTTCTTTTTTTCCCCAAGAATGAGGAAGTGCGAAAGCAAAGTTGCAGTTTATGAAAAATTCATCCTGTCAAAAGTGGAATCCCCCTGGGCTTTATTCCAGAGCTGTGCAAGAAAAAGCAAAATAGGTCCAAGAAGTCTTGGGAGATACTTTTGGGGGATGTATTTCTAGATACTCCTAGGATATGTTTTCATCTTCCAGGGTTTTTTAAGCCTTACATGGTAGAATTTGAAGATCTGGTTTTCCGTGCTTATGACAGTCTCACATCAGGGTGTTCTCTCTGATTTCAGTGGAATTATCCTTTAAGCCTGGAGTGTTAATTTAATGCTGTCTCCAGCAGGTACCTCTCACTGCTGTCAGCCTTGTGGGAATTACCAGGAATTATAAAGGGGATTTCCTTCCATGCCTGTGTTCACCTACCAGACCCTCGTCCTAAAATGTGACAGCCACAGGGCACTGCCATGAGATGGTGGAGCCAGATCTCGTTATTATCATTAATTTTGCTCATTCTTGTTTTAAAGGGACATTTTCCCTGCTCTGGGGGAGGGTGACAGGCATCTGTTGGTGGCCGTTCCATATTTTTCTGTGCTCACAGGAGACTGCCGCGCCCCAACAACAAAGGTTTTGTCAGTAAAAACAATGACCCTGGCGAAATTGTAAAGGAACAAAATGATGTGCAGAACAATCATCAAGTGACTAATGAGAGCAAACAAAGAACTTGCAAACAAGCCCCAAACTCCTGACAGCAGAAAACACAAAGCTCTGGGGTAAGGGAAAGTGCAGAGTGTGTTCATGGGCACCCAGCTGAAAGGAACTTGGGGCTCTCGTGGTCTTCCAGCGTTCATTGTTCCCGTGTTTGCCGTGGTGAGAGCTCCTCCAGGGTGTGCAAGAAGAGGAAACTCCCAGCTTCGTCAAGCCTTGTCGATTTAAAGAGGCCCTTGCAGGTCTTACAGCCTATTTCATTATATTCTCTTCCTACCTCTTGGTCTGCTGGTTTTATTGCCAGTTTTTCGTTTGTCTCTGCTCTTCAGCAGGGTGGGCACATCCGTGGAATATCTTGCGCTTCTTTGTTGAGAGCTGGCTCGAACAAACGCTCTTGTGAGCAACACGTGGTCATGCAGGATGTGGATTTAGGGAGAACAAGAAGAAACAGGAGAAATTAATTAGCCTGACAGTGACAGAACAGTAAGACAGTTATAAAAATTCCTTAAAATTACTTTCTGTGGAAGTGCAAGAAGGAGCAGAAGCCAGAGAGGATCTTTTTGTAGGGTCTCTTAAACCCTTCTTCACTCAGACCCGTTGGCATCTTCGTGGCCTCCTCTGGGCCTGCTCTAAGAGGTCCCTGTCCTTCCCGTGTTGAGACTCTGGATCTGGACGCAGTGCTCCAGGGGGGAGGGTCTCACTGGATTTCAGATATTCCCAGACAGAGCTAGGTAGTGATCCTTCAGGGGTGAGTTGGATCTGGAGCTCACTAAAGCTGACTTTATCAGTACAGCCTTGGGATACGTAAGATTATCCTGGGATACAGATCATTTTACAGCCTCAGATTAGCCCTGCTTTGCTTTGGATGCAAACTACGGCTGTTCTCCTGTTCATCTTTAATCCCGGTCCTCCAGAGCTGCAGCTTGGGTGCTCCTTTCTCCCTGTAGGCTGAGGAAATCCAGCGCTCACTTTTTGATCCAGGGAAGAAGGTCGGGTTTTGCCCTCCGCTTCTTCTGACCGCTTTCTCTGCCCGCACAACTTAGCAGAATAATGGAATTTTTCCCAAAGAGGGCGCCTGCAGAGGGCAGCCTGGGCAGCAGCTGCCTGTCACTTGGAAGGCAGGCGTCAGCCCTGAAGGCCGTGATGGGCGCGGGCACGGCGCGGTTGTTCCTGCGGGATCCCTGGGAGTGCCAGAGCCCGATGGCAGCAGCTCCACGTTGCTCCGGGCGGGTTGTTCCGGGCCACTGCTGGGGCTTTGATCTGGCCTTTGTTGGGAATTCAGATACAGATGCCGTGTGTTGTTGACAAACACAGCCCTGATTTACTTTTATGCTGGGGGGTCTTGATGGAGAGGAAGGGATTTCAGCAGTCACAAATGCTGCGGGGACGGAGGAGTTTAAAAGGAAGAATAAGCAGCTTTTCTTCTGTATTAGGAGGCATTGATGCCAGGAATCAGCATTTTTCAAGAAAAATGACTGTGGAATGGAGCTGTTACCCAGATAGGATGGGTTTTCCTGACCTTCCTTCCTTCCTCTCCTCGCGTCCTTGGGAAGTACTGTTACATTTCACTGCTCTGAATAGTGCTGAGTTTGGCAAATCCAGCTGATCCGGGCTCTTGACTTTGTTCTGAGTTTTAGATGAGTTTTTAAAATACGTTATCCTTCACTGTCAGATAAAAGGAGATTCGTTGCTCTGTTTGGGCTAAAATACCGAAACTTCTCTTCACCCTAGAAAGATGAAAGTTGATGCCTTAATTCTGAGAATACCTGTTAACAAATTATTACTGTCTGCACCCCAACCTTTCCTTTTTATATTCATTTTATCCTTTCTGACACATAAAAATTAAAACCCTCGGAGGAATCTCATTTACCAAATTCATTCAGCTGAAAGTTCCCAGACTGGGCCATCCGTGAGATCACTCTGTTTATTTTATGGGTTGGAGGCAGGAGTTTTAAGCACACTCAAAAAGCTTCATTCAGCATGTTTGTTCTGGAATTAAGATTGTTAGGTTTTTAATTTTAAGTAAGGAAATGTTTTGAGTAATATTACAGAAGATAAAGGATGAAAACTCAAGTCCCTGTTCTTAATGGATTCCAAGGGGTTTTCAAGGCAAAGCAGATCAGGGATAGATAAAACAGGGGGGTTAATGCAAATAAGAATAGGGTGGTAAAAGAATTTAATTTACAATTTTAATATAAATACTATATAAAATTATTTTCATATAAATATAAAATAGAGGGTGTAATCTATGCTACAGATCTCCCTTTTGATTTGGGGGTTTGGCTCCTGAGCAGGAAAATAAGTCACATTACGGAGATTCAATCCCATTGACTCCACACAAAAGTTATCGCTCCACAAACACAATGATTTTTGTTCAGTTCATTTCTTTCCCTTATCTTTCTGTTTTCAGGCTGCAGCTCGGGCAGGGGAGGGTCAGCTCTAATTTTGTGCTGTTCCCTCCACCCGTGTAAGGAAATTCCTTGCCTTCCACATCAGTTTCGTTGTATCCGGCCGAGCGGTGGCAGCTTAGGGAGAGTTTGCCAAGGGTTTCAGTGGCAAAATCAGCCCACAAAAGCTGCTGGGTTGCATCAGCTCGGGGAAGGATGGATGTTTTGAAACGAGAACTTCGTTTCACAGAGCCATGGGATGGTTTGGGCGTGAAGGGACCTCAAGATCATCCCGTTCCAGCCCCAGTCTGATCACGATGGTTCTGATCACGCGCGTGGGGTGAGGGAGGTTAAAATGCATCAAAACATAAATGTGTGTTCAGAAGTACCACATTATTTCTTGACAGTGATTATTCAGGTGAGGCTGGTGTGAATTAGGCAGTGAAAGCCGCGTGGCTTTACAAGCTGCCTTTAATTGTGGGGTTTTTGAGCCGCGCTCGTTTTGGTGCCTGGTGGTTAAATGAGAGCTTCAGTTTGAGCACCTGAGTTTAAAGTGTAAAATTATTATGCAGAGCTTCAGCACAGCTTCTAGGAGTTTCTGCGCAAGACAAAACCCGAACAGAATACCGGGAATATTTCAGAAATAAATGGGATAACAGGGAAAAGTCGCCTTGGTAGCTTCACACAACTCTGGTCTGTGTTGTGTGGGGGGCAGATGGTTTCCTTTTTTAATTTCTGTTGGCTTTTAAAATAAAAAGCACAGTGTAGTTTAGCTTGTTCTCTGTCTTCTGCAAGAAATTTAAATGGTAATTTTTAAGTGGAGTGTGGCTGAGGCCTGTAAATGTTGTAGTGAAGAGACCTTGAAGTCGGTCACATAAATGAGGATGAAAATGTCACGCAGGGTCTGTTCTACATTGTGTGTTATTTTCAGTGAGTAACAACCTCCCAAAGGCAACAAAATGTCCCAATAATAGCTGAAATACTTCCATTCACATATTTGCTTTTGAGGGAGTTTTCATAGAATGTAGAATGATTAAAGCCAGTGCATCCAACTTCCCAAAATTTTAGCTTCTTGAAATGAACAAACCTCCTGAAAATGATGATCTGAACTGGGACTGATGTTTTGTTTCTGGGAAAAACTCCCCAAAGTTATACATAAAACTTGGATGTTGAAATAAGAAGAATGTTCTTGTCCCATTCTCTGTTACATAATTTTATTGATTTGAGTTAATATATAGGATTTCTTCTGAAAATACACTTTAATTTGGTTGTGTGTCCACTGTTAACAGCTTCAGCTCTTCTCAGCCCTAATTCCAGCTTGTAACTTCTCAGGCTTGGACACAGGGGGAAGTAGTTTTGCCCCTTTAATATGGCAGTTCTGCTGTAAAGAAATTACTTCTGAAAAAACACTGACTTTTTTCTATCCTTGGAAATTGTAATTTTGTGCTACTTAACTTCATATTATCTTGGGTTTGATGCCAGATTTGTTGTTTTTTTTTTTTTTTTTTAAACCCTTGATTTCCTTTTGAAGTTGACAAAAAGACAGGTTTTTCAGTGGGATTGTAATACAGTAAGTGATTTAGTGCTCTCTGGAGAGTCAGAAAGAGAACAAAAGCCATTGTAAAGGAATAATGGGTGTTGGGTTTTTTTGATTTTCTTTTTTTTTTTCCAGTTTCCCCTTCAAGTTGCGTGATGAGAAATTTTGAAAAGACTTTTCCTTTCAAAACCTGTGATGTTCAGTGGTTTGGGTCAGAGTGTTTGTAAGTGGATGAGATTCAGCTGATAAATCCCCACGTGAATGTTAATTTATATCATACAGTTCAGCAAGTCAAGTCTTTTGTTTTAATATGAACACATCCAGCTCGATGTAATAATTACCATTTTATAGAATGGATAAATCCATTATTAGTGAAAGTCTGGAACCAAGCAGCTCTCTGATCCTGTGGCTGATGGGAAAATGTCACATTTTCTGTGCCACGAGGAGCTTTTTAGTCTGTGCTGGAGCTGCTTTTTCAGCTCTGCCTGTGTGATATTGCAGTGACTTTCAGAACTTCAGTTCTGGCAGCTCTCATCGGTGTTTAAGAACTTCATCATATTGAAACTGCCTTTAATTAATGAAAGGAGCCAGGCTGTAATGCAGTTCTCACATGCTGGCAGACCCATGTGCTCCCTAATGTTTTGCCACACTTTGCTCTGATGTTCTTTTGTAAATATCTGTATTTTTTATCTCCATGTCACTCTGGGGGTGTTTCTGGCATCTCAGCAGAGCTGTGGTCATTGCAGGCGGAGGGGGGAAGTAATGAAGTTAACATTTCTCCCTTTTTTTTTTAAATATTCCTTGAACTGCAGAATGCAGCTGGACATGAATTAATTCCCGGTGCTGCGTGGATGATAATTGGAGGGAATAACCACGTGTGGGGCTGGGCTGTGTGTGCCTGACGTGTCTGTCTGAGCTAATTGTGGGGCACTATTTACGGTCAGTGAAGAGGAATAGGCCCTTGGCGTGCTGCCTTTCGGCTGACCTATTTCAGCCATCTATCTTGGAGGGGGATCAATCACAACACACAAGTACCAACTTCTCTCCTCTGGCTCTGCAGGGCACCCAGAGTGTCAAAACCCAACGCAGATCTCAGCGTTTAAGACGTAAATGTAATGACACGAACGCTTCGTGTGGGGTTTGACATAAAAACAACATTTGGGTTTGATGTGAAGCTGTGAAATACTCATTTATGGCATCGTGGGATGAAAAAGAAATCACAGCTGCTTTGCAAACTGAGCGCTCAGAATTGCTTTGCCAAATCGAAATTATTTATTTACACTTCTTAGCAGAGTTGCGCTCCAGCCCTGGTGTTTGAGCTGAAAAGCTCTAGGAACAGATAAAAGTCGGCGATTCCGTTTTGGGGGAGTTTCAGGCTTCCCGTGGTCCCCCAGGGAGAGCACAGGCAGTCTTGGCAATTTTATCCATCATTTGTATTCTCTGTGAGCACAGGGCTGAGCTGCCGTTGGGGCTGCCTGTATTTGATGTGAAAATGAGTGCCCTTGGAGTGGGATGGTGACTCCGGCGCTCGTGTGACACCGGGGGCTCGTCCCTTCGGGGGGAAAAGCCCGGGGAATGTTCCAATCCTGCTGCTGGCCTGGGCCTGAGCCTCGGGAGCCAGCTCGGGGTGAATCCCAGCAAAGCTGTGCCCACGCCAGCACAGGCAGGAACTGAATCTGTGTCTGTGTATGGCTGCCTGCTTTCCGTGGACTTGCTGCTGGCAGTTTCCTGATGTTTCCCTCAATTGGACATCCCGGCTCTAAGCTGATGTTGCATAACTCTTTTAATAAGAGTTTTTAAAAATTCTGTTTGACAGAGTGTTTGGTGGAGCTGACATCACTTCCAGAGCCTGGAGCAGTTATCCCACAGCTCTCTCCCAGCCATTCTGGGAAGTCCTTCCCGTGGCGGGGCCTCCAGGAGCTGCCCTGGCTGCTGACCTCTCGAGCCCGGCCTTTGATCAGCTGAGTGAACCAGCTGCAGTGTGGGGGCTTGGAAGAAATTCCCAGTTTGCTACTGGTTTGGCATAATGGCTTCCCGATGGTCACAGAGCTATTAAGTTCGAGGCAGGTTTAGTGTGTGAGGCTGAAGGAAACAATCAGCCTCTGCTAAAAATTCCTTAACACTTGGTAGGTGGAGAATGAAGAGGATAGTGCGGTGTGAGGTGGATTTGGGATATCAGAGTTTGGACGTGAGAATTCCAGTTGCACAATTTGATTATCTCCTCAAAGCATCCCTCTCTGGGGGTGGCTGTGTGCTGAGGTTGGTTGTACCTGAGAGAACTTTGCAGAAGGAAAGTCTCGTCTCTTCTTCCTAAGTTCTGAGAGATTTCATAAAACCGTGGAATGGTTTGGGTGGGAAGGGACCTAAAAGCTCATCCAGTTCCACCCCTGCCGTGGGCAAGGACACCTTCCACTATCCCAGGCTGCTCCAAGCCCCGTCCAGCCTGGCCTTGGACACTGCCAGGGTTTGTGTCTGATTTATTGTGTCTGTTCACCTCACCTTAAACACTGGGCTTGATTTTTCTGGGGCAGAAATTATTTCTTAAGTTCTGCACAATTTCACTCTTCTTTCCTTCCCAAATTTTCAAAATGATTTAAATAATCAAATACAATTTTCTACAGAAACACATTGTTGAATTTGTTGGAAGGGAGCGGGCACAGTTTCCATGCATACACTGTTTAAATGGGTATCTGTCAGGTAGGACCTATTTAAAAATCTGTATCATATATATTTAAATACATCCTGAGTTAAATATGTAAATGACATTGTCAGTCACTTGCAAAGTCACGTTTAACACAGAACTTGTGCAACCTGCGCCGTGTGATGTGGTTTTACAGCTCTGCTTACACAGAGCTTTGGGGGTTGGACTTTGCTGTCACTGCTACGTTTAGGATAATTTTTTTTTACTTACTTGGTGTTTCTGTGCACAAAAGAAAGCGACGCGGCAGCTATTGCTCAGCTGGTTTTGGTAAGCAAACAGCTGGGGCTGTGTCACATCCAGATGTTGGGTGCCCTGGCACCATTCCCTGAGGATGAGTATTCCCAGAATACTCTGGCTGGCAGCACCCCACGGCCTCGCAGTTCCCGGGCGTCTTCCTTTCCTCAGTGACATCTTCCTTTCCTCAGTGACATCTCCCTGAGCATATTCCCTTCTCCGGAGCTGCCCTGGCCGCGGAAACAGCTGGGCGGAAATCCCCGGGCTGTTGTTGCCGTGCTGTGTGCTGCCATCTAATGGGAGCCGAGCACTGTCACTGCTCCTGCCCGGAGTGAGCGACGGCCACCGGGCTCTGTCCGCTCTGCACAGGTGTAAATCTGCTAAAAAAGGTGCTGTGAGCATCTCGCAGATCTCACTGATCCATTGTATACAGAGCTACTTGCTGCTTTTCCTGATTTTCTTTCTTTTTGTCCCTCGTACAGGCTCTCGATGGAAACGTATATGATCACCTTAAGGATTATTTAATGGCATTCAGCAGGACTGAACTAGAGACATGCCAAGCTGTACAAAACACATTCCAGTTTTTACTGGAGACTTCCAGCAGGGTAAGTTGGAACTGAATGATGCTTTGTGACTGAATCCTTACAGCATGGACAAATCCGCAGGCTGAAGATTTGTTCCCAAAATCATGACAAAACTGAAGGGTTGTTATTTTTGGTTACTCCTGAGTGGTATTAAGTTAAAAGACACCAGACAGCTTTCTTGGGGAGAATTTTTCCTCTAGCACCCGGACTGTCTTCCCCTGAGTGCTTTTGCATCCAGAGATGCTCAGTTCTTCTCACCCTGCACGTTTGGGAGGGGAAATTGCAGCTGAGGGTTCTGCACGGTGTAATCTGGAGCAAAGCCCTGGGAAACTGCTTGGATCATTCCTTAATAATTGTCTGTCATCTTAAAATCCAAACTATTACGCTGTTTTCTCCCTGGAATTAAGAGTGGCAAACACAGCAAACAAATTAGAGCCTTGTCATAGACATGGTTTGTTTGCTTTGTCGAGCAGCCAGACTCAGAGAGGCGTGATCGCTTCCAGGGTAATTTTGATACTTAAATAATTCATCTGCTGGGCTGGAAAAAACCGAAAATAATTGCCATTGAGCTCAGAAGTGCTGCTTTGGTGCAGTCATAATATTCCTTTATACTTTTACCTTAGCCACCCACCCAGAAACAGAGCTCATTCACACAGAGATGTGGAGCAAAAGCTTATTTAACATGTTCCTTATTTACCTCCGAGCAAATGATCTCACACCTTCAGAGATCTAAAGTGTGGGCATGGAAATGGGCTTTGCCCTCAGCTTTGAATTTACTTGGCAGCAACTGTAAAAATAATCAAAATACCATTTTCTCTTCGGTTGTAGAAGGGCTTTCAGTAGTTTACCTTGGGGTGTATCATTCAGGTTGGCTTCAAATACCTTCCCCCATAATGCTGGCTTGGAATCGTTCAGCTAAACAGGCTTCTGTATAATGTCTGCATAATTAATTTTTCACCGTTGTATCAGATCCTTTGTGTTCAAAATACTTGGAGAGCTGCCTGGTTGGGACTTTGATCCAATTCTAAACTGTGGTGTCCAAACAGTTCCTTGGAGTAGGAATCCTTTCCTTGGGTGTTTGTATGCCCTGAGTTTGTCTCACCCAGGCCAGAGAGCTGCAGGTCTGGCTTATTTTGCACAATAACCAAGTCAGGCTGTGTGTGTGAGGGGAGCAGTTGTGTTCCTGCTTTACTCCGTGGGCACAATGCCTGGAGAGGGGACAGAAATGTAAATCCAGCTGGCAGGTCTGAGCAGGGCTTTTACAACTGCTTTTTACAGCTCGGTTTGCTTCTCTCCTTGTGCTTCAGGAACGCAGAGAAGGAAAATTTGTGTTGCTTTGCTCTGAATATATTGACTGGTGGATTTTTTCCACAGGCTTTGCTTATCCTTTCTTTCCATAACAGGTATCAGTAGTAATCAGCCCAAAAAAAGGGAGGCGAATCCAGAAAAAAAAAAACATTTTCTCTCCGCCAAAATCCACCCATGTCTTTCAAGAGCAGCATGAGTTGTTGAACATGTAATAAATTTGTTAGCAGTTTAGCATAAACCTGTCATCAAAGCAAAGGTTTTAAATATTTATTGGGGGTTTTGAATGCTTCACCTGTTCTTTGTTAGTTTGCAGTACGAGCTTGGCAGGCGCTGCTTAGAAGAAACTCTTCAGGTCATTGGGAGAAACACTTCTGGTATGAGGGAAAGAGCTAAAAGACAGATTTTCTGTATAAAATGCAGGTTTTTCATAGTTTTATCACAGCAGTGTCTGTGGGAGCTCTGTTTTATTGCTCCGGGGTCAGGGTGGTCCCTGTCATTCCTCTGACACTGGAATGGGAACACTGACCTGAAAGAGGGTAAGTCTAGATGGGATGTTGGGATGGAATTCCTGGCTGTGAGGGTGGGCAGGCCCTGGCACAGGGTGCCCAGAGCAGCTGTGCTGTCCCTGGATCCCTGGCAGTGTCCAAGGCCAGGCTGGACACTGGGGCTTGGAGCAGCCTGGGACAGTGGGAGGTGTCCCTGCCCAGGGCAGGGGTGAAATGGGATTTCTTAGGTCCCTTCCCACCCAAACCAGTCTGGGACTGTGATCCTGTGAAAATGCAGTTTAAGTTCCTTTTCACTTGAACAGTCTCACTCAAGACTTGTACTTCTTGCACTTCTCTTTTGGAAAAAAGCTGATTTTCTTTGGAGCATTTTCTGAAATTCCGTTTGCTGTTTTGAGTAGCATTTCTGTGAGGTTTCTGGTAAGAGGGCAAATAATGTCCTTTATGCACATCCGTGACTGTGCCTTGTTTCTGCTATGGGATACATTTCATGTTTGATTTCAGGTCTGTTTTAACCTATCCATTGACATTGACTTCAGAAAGAAACCGTGTAAGAACATTGATTTAATTACTGAATAACAGGAAATCTATTTGGAAAAGTTGCAGTTTAATCCCAAGGATACAGTGTTGCTTTGGAGTCTTTCTATTTTCTTTTTATCAATTGCCCATTATTTTGTGCAAATGCAGGATTTCATGTGCTGGGCTTGCACATTCTCCCCAGCCTCCTGTTCTGATAACAGTCGTTTTCATTTTTAACCACTTATTGTGGCTTTGAGGGGAAGTCTCTCAGGAGTGCTGGTGGAAAAATGAGTTTTCTGCTTTGAACTGAGTTGCTTGGGAGTCAGATTTCTGTGGGGAAAGTGCATTAAAATATCTGTGTAGGTTTTCACGTCCTCGGTAACTGCATTTTGTTGGGGTTTTTTTGTTTTGTTGTTTTTTTTTTCCCCCTAATTGAAGTTAAAATAGTTCCACATATTTGGCATGGCCCAGGGTTGTGTGCCATGGTCAGTGTTCCCATGGATCTAAGGGACAATTCAATGGAATAGCTGGTTAAATTGAACGATTTTGATGCCAGATCAGTGCTGAGCATCCTCGGAAGCTGCAGATGTTTCCTTCTTTCGTATTTTCTGAATTTCTATTTCTGCGAATTCGTGATGCAAATCCCTGTCTGTTTTCTCCCCATTTGAGTGTGTTTATGTTCAACTGCTCAAATTGGAGCAGTAATTATGTACTTTCCTGGTTTAGATGAGTGTATTATTGGCCCTGGAGGACTATTTACTTTCTTCAACTGGAGATTAATTCTTTACAGTTCAGTATTTCAGCAACACAAGCATCAACATTTTTCTGCATTAGAGAACAAGTTTTATTTCCCATTGTCCACCCAGCACAGAGTTCTTGGTCGTGCACAACGCTGCTATTTCTGGCTAAATACCATCTTTGTTGTCTCCTTTGTACGTGTAAACCCTCAGTTTGGTAATAGATTGATATAATTTTGATGCATTTTCATCAATTGAACCAGTGAATGCTCTGTAAGAGTTCTTCAACTGGTGATCCTATTTTTCCATCTCGCAATCACTGGGTATTTCTTTGTAAATCTGTGTAAATTGTGACATAAGAGGTTTGTTTAGGGATCTGTGTCATGCTGCCTGAAACGTATCATTAAACAAATTTAGGAGCTGAAGGAGTTTTGCTTCAGCAAAATGCAAGCTTGGAGAGTTTTCTCTGAAAGCAATTTAATAAAGAGAGATGAAGTTTGTAGCTGATTTTGGATGCATTATTCCAAATAGTCTTTTCAGCTCCCACAACTAATAATTTCTGCCAAATTAAGACTTTTCAGCTTAAGAAAGAGCAGTGCTCAGGAAATTACCCACAAGAGGAGAGAAAAATATTTGTGGCAGCGACCCCACAGAGTGTCTATTTAATAGCTGGTGCTTTTTTCCCCATTTTGTAGGTGAATGGCAGGGGTATTTTAGGTCCTTGTCACCCGGTGTGTGTGTGTCCTGCCAGGACCTCTGAACAGCTCAGGTCCTCAACTCCCTGCTGGTGCACCCAAGCTCCTGCTGCAGGTTTAATCTCAGCTGGAAACTCTCTGCTGGTTTTGCTCTCCAGCTCTTTTTCAGTTCACAGAACAAGGGGTCTAAATAAACCTTTTTTCTTTCCTCAGGTGGTGCGGGATTACAATCTCCAGCTGTTCTTACAGGAGAACTCGGCGTTCCACAAACCTCAGCCTTTCCAGTTCCAGCCAAGTGACAGCGACACTGTAAGAGCCCCCTGAATCCCTGCAGTTACCTGGGCTTGCTCTGTTTTAAAGCAGATTGTTATAAATGGGCAGAGAATCACTGGAATCCCAATCTGGTTTAACCCGGTGCTGTATTTTTGGGAAAGAAAGGGAGAATGGCCTGGTTGCAGGAGGTGGGTGATGGTAAAAAAAAGCATCAAACAGGCTCTACATCATCCACAAAGGAGCAGAATCTTCTTTTTGGCTTCCAGATTGTGACTAACGGTGCTGTGTTTCACTGCTTTCAGCCTAATTCCTGCTAAATTTTGTTGCCTTTTTATCCTGCTGGCGAGGTTCTCCTAATATTCACTAATACTGGGTTACAGCTGTGCCATATAAAGTGTCCCTACACACCTCAGTTGCTCAACGAAGACTTAGAGATACATACAGAGAATTGCTAAAAATAATACTGTTAAAACACTGCATTCCAAAATGGTATCCAAAAATCTTATCTTGGTTTCTGTGTTGCTTCCAAAGCAATCATTAATGGCATTAAAACGGAGTGAATCAGAGCATGTAAGTGCATTTCCAAACAGCACCTTGATTGAAGTGGGTTCTTGACGTCCCGTTGACATTACTCATGTTATTTTGAGAAACAGCTGTTTAAAATAAGTTTGGATCTTTAAAAAATACAAACTTTTTTTACTTGAATTCATTAGTGGACTGACTTGGGAAGTCTTGATCTGCAGTTCAGGTGATTCAGGTCAAGACTTGCATAAGAGTGATTTTCGCAGTCACCCCGACATCTCTGCCAGGGTTTCCTTTGTATTTCCCTTTTAACAAACTCTGATTTTCATTTTTCTTCCAGAAGGAGTCAGTTAGTCCCATAAATAAATGTTTGGCCAGTTCTCTTGGGTGGGATTGTTGGGGTGTCCTGTGCAGGGCCAGGAGCTGGACTCGGTGCTGCTGCTGGGTCCCTTCCAGCTCAGGATATTGTGTGATAAAGTTTGAGGTTTTTCTTGCTAACAGTGAGCAGAATCTTTCTGAGTGTCTTTGCTGTGTCTCTCTAACCTTTGCTGCCGTGTGTTCTCATCCCTGTGCACTCCCTGCATCCAGAGTTTTAATGCAGTTCAGCTGGTGGAGATTGAGCCCTCACCTGTCAGTGCTATGAGAATGACCATAGCAGAGGTACCTGGGGAGTTTCGGGTCAGCCTCGTGTTATCCCTGTGCATGTGGGATGCTGAATTTACACCCTGGAGAGGTGGCAAAAGAATGCACGATCTCTATAGATATAAAACAGAAAGAAGGAACAAAAAAAAAACCCAAAGCTTTTCTCACAATGAGACTTCAAGGAGGAAAAATCAATTTAAGGGTGTNATTTGACGGGTGTTATTTGGGGGAGGGGGGGCAGTTTCACACTTCTCCTGTGCTCTTGCACAGGGCTTGTAATTGATATTCTAATCTTCTGGGGGCATGAATTAGAATTTCACAGCTCAAGACGGTGCTGTGTGTAACTGGTTGCTGCTCCTCTGTGAGAGGGGAAAGGTGTCTGACAACCGCCGGCTCTTGGTGTGCACTGATGAAATGCAGCCCTGTTGCTGATTTAATTTGGCTCCTTTTCCACGGGGCCATCCCCGTGGCCAGTAGAGCTGGAAGTCACTCCCGTTAAACCCTTCAGCGTGAGAAATGCCAGGATCCTGTGCTGTGGCACTTGAGTGGGCTCACAGGGTCCACGTGTCCTGCTGGTGCAGCCTCACTCCAGGAATTTTTAGGAAGCGATGAATGGGTCGTTCATGTCTCAGTCCCTCACGTGCAGCGACTCCTTTGCTTGGTTAACCCACTTGGGCTGCAGAATTCCTGCATTTCCTCAGTGCACTGCAGCTTTTAAAGCTTCAGCTGCTTAGGCTGTAACTGGTTTTCCCCAAAATAATGAAATTGTGCTCCTTCATGAGCCGTATCATTCTGCTCAGCTCAGAATGATATGATCCATATCATTCTGCCTGGGCAATCCCATTTTTAATCAGTAAGTACAAGAGAATGAAGGCTTTTGAATTGGTCAGAAGTTGAGTGTTTTCTAACTGATGGAGCAACATTTAATTGCAGAACAACTACCAAGCATTCTTTTGCCACGTGTTCTGTTTGTTCTGTGCAGAGTTTATCAGAGTGCTGTTTATCAGTTGGCTTTTCCTTTCTGTGGGTTGTGCATGACAATTTTCACACCGAGGACTGAAAGAACAAAGCAGAGTCATAAATACCTCTCATCAAAAGTTTCCTATTAACCTTCTCCAAGAACAAGTTGTGGGCTCTCGTTGGGCTGACCCACTGGGACTGGGCTCAAAATTTGGAGTATTTAAGTATTACTGGAATGGAGCTGTGAGTGCTGTAGGCAGGAGGAATGTTATAAAGCATCTGGATATGGAGCTGTGACTGGAGAGCTCTGAATTCTGGTGGGAATTCCACTTTCACATGGTCCATCCCAAACTTGCCTTTTTTAAGAGAAGAGCTGAACCAGGATTTCTGTGCAGTCCTTGAGTCAGGGACGCCTCAGTTTGCTTTCAAAATGATCCCAGCGTTCACAGTCAGAGCCTCCAAAAGGGTCTTTTCCTAAGAGAGGAAGGAATGAAACAATTTTCCATCAACTGCCAGGATTTTTGATCCCAAACGTCCCAGTTGCAGTAGGTAAAATATCCACTCTTGAGTGCCCACAAAGAGAAAACCATTTCAAAATGTTTTGCATCAGTCAGGTATTTTCCATTGTCCAAAAACTTTGGTTTGAGCTTGAGTTGAAACAATTTTTCATGTTACTGAATTATTTAGATTCTTTCAGTGTTTTGGTTCATTTTGATGGATGTAAGTTCTTACTTTTAAAAATGAAAGTTTTCCAAAAAAACCCCTAAAACAAACCCCTCACCCTGAAAGAAATGGTTTGGTTTAAAAATATTCAGAAAGAGATGATTGATCAGTTCCTAACAAGCTTTAATCCTCTCCAGAAATGAATTCCCAACACGGATTTATAGACAGCAAAGTGGAGAATGGAAAAGAGTCTTTTAAAATACCTTTATCCTCCCAGGGAAACCCAGTCAGAACATCTTGGCCTTCCACAGTTTAATCATCCCCCATCCTCCCACGAGGAAAGGGATATTTATTAATTCCACAAAAATCCAGTGTGTGGAAAACACACTGTCCCTGTGCTCACAGATAAGCCACGAGAACAGGGCAAAAGAGAAAGGAAATTCGCCAGCTTTTCTCTGTTTCCTGTTTGGAAAAGCTGCTTTTTCCTTCATCCCGAGGTTATCACGTGAGAAAAGGAGCCAGGTGACACAAAAGTGTCCCTGGAGCAGGAGGAGAAGGGCCCTGAAAAGCTGACAATTCATTTTTGGGGTTTTTTTCCTGTTTTTCATTCACTGTTTCCTCAAAGCACGTGAGGAAAAGCTGTGGCCCAGCTGATTCGTCCCACAGCTTCTTGACATGAAAATAATCTTCTTTTTCCCTCTTAATTTGCACAAAAGCACCTCAGGAAGTTCAGTGGAAAGATTTGCAGTTTCCCCCCACGTAACTTGGCTGTTTTATGGGTAGACTGTGAAAATAAGGATGAATTTCCCTTCACTCTTAGAAGAACATCTTGGAATTTCTCAGCGTCTTCTGTGAAGGAATTTTATATAAGTTACATAAACAAGTACAAAAAGGGCCCGTATTTTTGTATTTACAGTGGTCTGTGCTTTTAATACCAGAAAAGACTGGGTTTAACTATAACTTTCCTGAAGCTAAATATAAAAAAACCCATTAAAGTTATTATTTCATTTTATCAACCTTTTAATAACAGAAGAGACTGGGTTTAAGTATAACCTTTTTGAGGCTAAATATATATTAAAAAGAGCTTATTATTTAATTTTATTCAGTATTAGGAGTTCTTTTTGAGGAGAATTACAGCCATTCAGGTAAAGAAATGATCAGTGGGTGCAAGTGGGCGAAACTCTGCCTTCCCTCTGTGACTTGACCCGTCTTGTGCCTGTCTAAAACTGATTTTATTTAATCCCTCCCACCCCAGTTGTGCTTAAAATAAGGTCTGAGATCTAATGTTTCTATTTGAGGTTGATATTGAAGAAAAGGAAAGCTTTGGATCTACTTTGGGACTTAGCTTAGGTTGAACGTGAGGATCATTTCTGATTTTCTCTAGGTATAATGAGCTGAAATTGGCTCCCAGCGTAATGGGTTTTGTTTAATTTTCACTGCCTAGTTGCTTTTACTTTAATTTTCATCACCTAATTTTAGTTTAGAGAGCACCCTGTTAGAATTCTTGGGGTTTTTGCAGTCAGGAAGCACAGTTTAAGCAAAGCTCTGGGTATTTTCTGACAGTGAAGATGAGAGAGCCCAAGTTACACTTGAAATAAGTGGCCACTTAAGAACCAGAAATTTGTTTATATTGTGTTGAAAATGTCTACAAAATCAATTTTTCTGTGTCGAACTCAATTTTAAAAGTCTTTTTTTTTTTGCCTTTGGTTACCTAATGAGGGCAATTTTTGTGTATTTCTAGTTCTAATAGATTTTTGGAAAAGTTGGCTGGGAATGCAGCTGCTGTGAGGGCTGAGGCAAATGAGGATAATTATGAGGGTGAGAATAGAAGTAAATTAACAAAAACACTCTGCACTCTAATTTCAGTATTAATTTCAGTGAGAACAATAAAAGCCTTTAAAAATAAATAAGATTCAAATTAATTTTAAGAAAGGGTTGTGGCTTTTCATCTCTTGTATGTAGCAGCAGTTCTCAATGCAGAAACATCAAGGCCTAGGAATAACAGAGTTGTGATATTTAATAAAAATCAGTACTTTTAAGGTTCTAGACTTAAAAAGGAAAAAACAAAACAAAACAAAACAAAAAACCTGAAACAAACAAAAAACCCCCAAACCCCAAACTGAAACAAATAAAAACCCCCTGGAACCCAAACCAAAACAAAAAAAC